>MQRK01255113.1:12265-37297 GCA_001938485.1 Girardia tigrina
ACAGTCGCAATGAAGGTGGAAGTAACATTGCAGGACATAGAAGACAATGTAAAGGAGATATAAATTCACAACACTTTAAAATTCTGTGCACTCAATTTAAAAATTATTGGGAGAGAGTGATATGTGAAGCGTTATATATTAGATCTTTGGATCCTAAAATTAACGTTCAAACTGCACTCTCTACAACTTTGTTGAGTTTTTAAATGATGTACTGATTACGTATTGATTACATAATCATTAACTGCAATATATAAGTAAATTTCGTTTGAAAAATCATTTGTTCTGACGATGACGGTTAAACCGTCGAAATTAATAAACGTTTTTAATTGGCTTTCAAGTTTTGATTTTAATAACTTGCCAATTTTATTTCAATTTATTCACAGTTTTTAAATATCTTAGCTGTACTTTAAAAAGTAAATTATACTCGAATAATTATCTATCGTGAACATCTGGGTGGGAGAAATACATTTCCAAATACTAAACTCAACATAAAAAATTCAAGAAACCAATTTCAACACAACAAATTTAAAATATTCCTCACAACTATGATTTACCCTTTTTTATTTTTAATCCAATTATTTATATATAAACTATATTTAGTTTAATAATGAGATAAATAATTCTTATTATATCTATTAATTATAACAAAATTATTTTAATACTTTTATTTATATTTTGTATATCCAACACGTTCTTGAGAAAAACGTTTAAATCGAAAATTAAAAATTTCCAAGTCAAAACCGTGTAAATCGAAAAGCGTTAAAATAAATTTAATCATTCTAATTAAACATTAATAAACTAACATGTAAATTCATACCAATATTAAACAGTTATTAATATTATTGATAACCATCGCATACTAGTGTTGGGGTATCTGAGTGACTTAAATTTAATCAAAAAATAAATCAAAATAAAACTTGGTAATATTTTTATATATTGGAATAAAATTTTATTTATTATATACAATTTACAGATTTTTGAGATAAACTTAAACCAATATATTGGAATTTATATTTTAGATAAAATGAGAAGAGAGATTCTCTTGAAGCTGAAACTGTTGAAACCCTGTATTTATTTTAGACACTTAAATTTCATTGTATCTATTAAGAACACCAATATGACTTAATATTTTTATTAATACAACACGTTTGATTTTCCTCAGGACAATCTGTGTCCAAACTTTCGTACAATATCCTCCGTCTAATTAATTAATGACTTTAATTTCATTATCTTAGCAAATGGAGATTTACATAAATTGTTGAAATATTTATTCAAAATGTTATTGGTTAAAAATTAAAATGATTATTAACTATTTAAAACATATTAATTTAATTTATTTATTTAAAAATTATAAATAAAATAAATTAATTTATTGAAAATTTTACAATTATGTTTAGTATGGTATTTAACAAAAGTATTTCATAAAAATTGTTTTAATTAATTAAAGTTAAATAGAAATATTTACTTTTTACCGTATTAAATATGAATTATATATAAATAATCAAAGTAAAATTGATTAAAGATATAAATATTAAAGATAAAATAATAAGAGATTTATGTGAAGAAAATAAACAGACATAATAAAATTAGAAATAAAGAGAATAAAAATTAAATAGAAAAGTATAAAAATAAGAAAATTTTTAAAGAAGGGCGCACAAGAATTTATTCAAAAAGCCTTAATCATATATTAAAAGATAATCAAGGAACTCACTAATTATTTTTTTAAGTCAAGGAGATAGTAATTAATTAAAGATCGAGAAATTGAAGAATCATCTAGACAGAGTCTCGACCGAAGCTTTAATTAACAGAAATAAAAGTTGAGCAACTATATAAAGCTCTTGGATAGAATTAACACTCGCATAAAACGAAATTTCCGAATATCGACTCCGAAGAAACTCATCTAAAGGTGCGAATGATATATATAATTATATACTGAATTACTATATTTTTATATCAAAATCTCGTTCGGGCAAAAGAAATCTCTTTTCCCGTTCTACCCAAATTACAAATTACTAAATAAATTAAGTTCTCTTTAAATATTTTTGAAATTGAATAATATTTTTTTGTATAATAAGTAAATATTTGAAAATACCGTATAAAGCTTATTCTTTTTAATTTCTGTTTTACAAAGATCTCCTCGATGCGCCAACAATTATTTTAAATTAGAAATAAATTTAAACATTACACATTTTTAGATAATAAGAATTAAAATATCAATCATCCATCTGGGTAGAAGAGACACTATTCCAAATGAAAATACAACATTCAAACATAAAACATAAAACATTCAAAATATTCCAAACATTATCGAAATTTTTATTTTAGACACCTAAAATTCGTTTTTGTTATTTTAACTTGTATTTCAAATAATAACAATTGAATTCAAAATCGTAAATTGTATTTCAAATAATAAAAAACTTAAATTAAAATTACAATATTTATAATAATTTAACAATTTTTAGTATTTAATTATTTGAGAATAGTTAAAAAACAAAAAAATTGAAATCAAAAATAATTTAGTTATTTATTCGATAAATTGTCATTTATATTAAAAAATTCATCAAATCAATATAAATAAATTTACAATATTTTAATTTAATTTATTTAATGTTATTAAAAAAATTTCATTATTTTAGAATAGTCAAAAAAAGAAAACAATCTCTATTTTATTTCAATCAACATCACCAAGTGGCACATAATTTGTTTTAATAATACCAATCGAACAAATCTAAATTCAAAAACAACCAAAACAAACAATGGCGAAAAAAGAACCCGTCAACGATCTATCGAAATTCGAGTTCGAAACGAGTGAAGAAATCGATGTCACTCCAGTTTTTAACAAAATGAACTTGAAAGAAGATTTATTACGGGGAATTTACGCTTACGGTTACGAGAAACCATCGGCAATTCAAGCGCGCGCCATCAAACAAATCGTCAAAGGCCGTGACGTGATCGCGCAAGCCCAATCCGGCACTGGGAAAACGTCGTTGATTTCGATTTCCGCGTTGCAATTGACGGACATGAACTTGCGCGAGACGCAAGTGCTGATTCTGTCGCCGACTCGCGAACTGGCCCAACAGACACAGAAGGTGATCCTGGCGCTGGGCGACTACATGAACGTGCAGTGCCACGCGTGCATCGGCGGCGCGAGCATGGCCCAGGACATGAAGAAGCTCGACTACGGCCAGCACATCGTGTCGGGCACGCCGGGCCGCGTGTTCGACATGATGCAGCGGAGGAACCTGCGCACGAACAAGATCAGCACGCTCGTGCTGGACGAGGCGGACGAGATGCTCGACAAGGGCTTCAAGGACCAGATCTACCAGATCTACCGGTACCTGCCGCCCGGCACGCAGGTGGTGCTCGTGAGCGCCACGCTGCCGCACGAGATCCTCGAGATGACGTCGCGCTTCATGACCAACCCGATCCGCATCCTCGTCAAGCGCGACGAGCTCACGCTCGAGGGCATCAAGCAGTACTTCGTGTCGGTGGAGCGCGAGGAGTGGAAGTTCGACACGCTGTGCGACATCTACGACACGGTCACCGTCACCCAGGTCGTCATCTTCTGCAACACGAAGCGCAAGGTCGAGTGGCTGACGGAGAAGATGCGCGAGAACAACTTCACCGTGTCGTCGATCCACGGCGACATGCCGCAGAGCGAGCGCGACGAGATCACCAGGCAGTTCCGGGCGCTCGAGACGCGCGTGCTCATCACGACCGACGTGTGGGCCCGGGGCATCGACGTGCAGCACGTGTCGCTCGTCATCAACTACGACCTGCCCAACAATCGCGAGCTCTACATCCACCGGATCGGCCGATCCGGTCGGTACGGGCGCAAGGGAGTGGCGATCAATTTCGTCAAGTCGGACGACGTGAGGATCTTGAGAGACATTGAGCAGTTTTACGCGACTCAGATCGACGAGATGCCGATGAATATGGCGGAGTTGATCAAATAGAACTGTCGGTTCACGTTATTTTTTGTTTTTGTATGATCGAAATAAATGTATTATCGATTTGCACATTTTCTCTCGCGTCTCGGACACCTGAGCGTCTCTTCATACGTGAATCATAATAATAATAATCAATAAAAGATCATTAAATTAACGGAGTTGATCAAATAGAACTGGTAGCTTTGGTTATTTTTGGTTTTTGTATGATCGGAATAAATATGTTATCGATTTGGCGTTTTGTTTTTTTTTTTGATATCTGAAAGTTTTTTATTAAATACCAAACTCATCGGTTTTCCGAAAAATAAAAAATATTAATAAATAAAAGGAACGACTGTTATACTGCCTCACATATTTTGTAATATGTGACGATTGTATAATTTCGTTTCGAATGAGGGGAATAACTGGCGGAATGGATGAATAAAATTGTTGATTAATTAATAAAAAGGAAATAATTAATTATTAATTGATTGAAATTTAATTAAATCATTTATTTAATAATTCATTCAATAATTAATTTATTTATTCAATTAGTGAATCAATAAATGAATAAAAAGTAAATAAAGTAAAGAATAAATTAATTATTGAATGAATTATTAAATAAATTATTTAATAAATAAATGATTAAATAAAAGAATAATTGTATAATTAAATACATAATCTTAAATAAATAATTAAAAATAAAAAATAATATAATTAAATAATTAATAAATAAATCTTCACATGTTACATAATATATGGGGGGGCAGTATAACAGTCGTTCCGGCCTTATTGATAAGATCCATGGATCCAAAAATTAATATTCAAGCTTCACACTCAACTTCTCTGTTAAACATTTTCAAATAGAGCATATATTACACAATGATCGCATAATCACCATTCTCACCTATCCCCCGATTTACACGGTAGATACGTTCTTGAGAAAAACGTTTAAATCGAAAATTAAAAATTTTCAAGTCAAAACCGTGTAAATCGAAAAGCTTGTGGGAAATGCATAATTTTGCTATTTAACAATTGTGATTTTTTTCAATATTTTTAGGTGTACACAGAAATAAAAATAAAATGCATTGACAGGTTAAAATATGTGATATATTACGGAAACACTTTATTTAATTACAATACATTAAACAGAAGAACAAAAAATAAAACCAAAGGTGTTTTATTGTTGGGTATTACAAGTCTTTAACTTTAAATATTATTTTTTAAATATAAATCTTTATTCTTTAAACTGAAATCTGACTCCAATTAATCAGAAAGGACTTCCAACATAAATATATAAATGAATGAACACAAAATTCTTTTTCCAAATACTTTATTTTTCAATAACACAAAATAGCACACAGCTTTATATTGTTCAATTCAATATTATCAATAGACGTATTCACAAACGGGTATTCGAGTTTATCAGATCACAGCTTATTTATTTTCAAACTCTAAATCTTCTAAACCAAGGGTCTCCAACGGGGTCGATTAGAGTTCCTTGGGTGTCGATTGAAGTAGATGGAAAATAGCTTAAAAAATAAGTGTGTATCAGATCAATTAATAAAATCAAAACTTCTCTCAATTCACGACTGTTTGCAAATTTATGTGAGGAAAACGATGAAACTTTCAACCAATTGCTTTTTCACACCGAGGTAAGATGGTTGTCAAGGGGCGATAGTTTGCAAAGGCTTGTTAACTTGTACAATTCATCTGAAGAATTTCTATGGAATTTGGATCGATCATTATGTAACGAGTTAAAACCATACAAACATCACCTGTTCTACTTAGCAGACATTTATTCAAAATTCAATGAAGTACAGAAGCGTTTGCAAGGAAAAAATATTACAATTATTCAAGCCCGTACAATGATAATGAGCTTTCAAGTAAAATTGGAACTATTCAAGTCATCATTAACACGTAAGGATTTCAAATATTTTCCAAACTTGCAAATACTGAAAGAATCAGAAAACATTGCAGACTGTGAGTTGGAGATATTTATTAAACATCTTGATCACTTATTAGAAGATTTCAAAAAGCGTTTCGAAGATTTGGAGAATATGCATGTTTCAGAATGGCTTGTTACACCATTTGATGCGAAAATAAATGATGAATGTAAAGAATGTGACCTGGAAGATGAACTTATTGAAATGAGTGTAGATCTCGAAGCTAAAGTCTTATTTAAAGGAGGAGACATCAGTGGATATTGGAGGAACATCAATATTGCTACAAAGTATCCCAAGCTCAGGGCTGCAGCTGAGCCTGTCTTACTTTCATTCCCAACGTCGTATATGGTTGAAGCTGGTTTTAGCCATGCTAACACAATTTTGACAAAACAGAGGAATAGATTAAACCTGGAAAACCGTGGCGATTTAAGACTAAAGCTCACTAATTTTCAACCTAATATCAATAGTCTTACCGCTGCTCATCAACCACAACCATCTCATTAATGTAATTATTATAAAAAAATAAATATTTACATGTCAGTAAAGTTTTTTTGATTATTTAAATCGAAAAGTATATTAAATTATTTCAAAAATAGTTAATGTTTTCATTAAACTTAGGTAGGGGTCGAGGATAAGATAATTAGGTCATAAAGGGGTCGACGAGTTAAAAAGGTTGGGGACCCCTGTTCTAAACGAACGATAACCGTAAACAATTAAAAGTTATAATGATCTACTTCTCCTATACAGGATACTATCGATCGGTACTTTCAATAGAGGAATATTAATGGAATAAATAAAATAAATAAACTTTACGATTCTTACTTCTTGTAGTTTTAGATTAGAATTTTTTTGGACAAACTAAACTAAATTTACTGCTGTTTATATAGTGTTTTTCATCGGCCTTGAAAATTGATACAATAAAACAAAGACTAAAATATTTTTAATTTTCAATTCCAAATTTTGATAAACTAAATATTATTTTGTTTGAAATTAATAATTTTATCAAAAGAATTATTTTAAATTTTTTTCTACATAAAATTTTATCAAAAGTGTTCATAAGTATTTTCGAAACCCTAACATTATTATCCTTCATCACTCGAAGTTATTTGTGCCGATTCGATCTTTGAAGCAGAAATATTTACATTATGTCGTGTTCCCCCTTTTTTCAACATTTTTGTAAGCTCAGAGCCCCCATCCGCCTTTTAGTTAAACAGCAACTCTATCACACAATTTACGCTCCTATATCTTAAAACTACACTCATGGGAAACAGACGCGTCTCCTCCACACACATCAACAAGTTGTGTCTGCTTCGGAGCACCTTCGGGTTCTCTACCAGTATCGAGTATGACCCGACTGGCAGCTCAGCTTCTGGAGGGGTTGATGTTACTAAAACCTGCATTTTAAATTACACTGATGAATTATTAAGGTAAGACAAAGAGAGCCCCAAGGAGATAAACGACGGTCCGTCCGCGTGCCCCTTGCATTCTGCGGCCGGCCTGCATCACCTCCAAAAGGTTCTTTGCCTCGATGAAAACTTGTTATCACAATCCTAGTTACCGTCACACACCCAATCTATCGATATACATTTGTTACGGTCCGAAAAGTATTAACCCCTTACACAAAAACATTGAGCGAAAAATAAATAAATAGATCAAACGAAAGGGAGACAACGACAGATAACTGTGTTATACATATATTTGAAGATATAACATTTGGCCCAACGCTATCGGAGTCCGTTGCGGTCCTGGGAAGTGACGTTGAAATGTTTCGAGGGCTAAGATAGCTGCGTTAACGAGAAAACAACAAGAATCTAAGTAAAAACTCACCCAATAGAAGAAGGCGAATAACCGGCCCACCACAGACAGAGGAGGACGAGATACGTCCATGAGGTAAATTTACCGATGTCGTAAGAAGAGTTTGGAACCTTAAAAGAAAAGTAATTAATAAAAAATAAACCCAAAATCGATAAAGTTACCTCCAAAAACCACCCGATGGCCAAAATGGTGAAACAAAACCTCCCCACGTAGGTCTCAGCAAGGACTATCAACGACCGAAAACCATTTTCCTCAGCGACCCTCAGATGAAAAGATATACCCCTGTAAAGATATATAAATTAATTAAAAAGGACAAAGGCCAATTAAGAAAGACAAAGAACAATAAACAAAACTTACCATGAGTCAGGCCCACAAAGAAAAAACAAGATCACGCGATGAATAGTCATCCGTGACGCAGCCGCATGCAAACTTTCGAATTCAAGGTGTGCCGTGACACACAGGTAAAGTTCCTATAGTAAAACAAAAAAATCGTAAAAATAAAATTTTTTTTAAAAAGCACACCTACCAGGGTTGACCAACCAGCGTCGTAGGAGTTTCCAGGTTCCTTGTTGGCAATAAACGATTGGCCCAATCAAGACACCCGCATACCAGACTGTTTTATAAAAGAAAGTCACTTTTCCAGACAGCACACACTTCAAAAATCTAAACACGATTATAACGCACGATCATCAGAATTACGAAGCAGAAATTCAGACGAAAGCGTAAAGACTACGACCAAACGAAAACTTATGAAGAGGAAAGATTAGTTATCAATCGAATTACGCGGAACGAGGACAGCGGAATCTACAAGTACCCCGTTATTACCGAGATCGAATTGCGACAACATTTCAACCCGGAACGCATTGACGAGTGATAGTGATCCGACCTAGATACTCGAACACTCTTTAAATAATTATTGTAATTATATTTATTCTTTATGCTGCATTATTTAACGTTATATATTTAATAAATCTATTGACAATCATATTTTAATTTTTTTTATTTTTAATTTTACTCTATTCTAACCGTATGATATGCTTACCTTTTCAATAATCGAATTGTTCGCCACACATCTAGATTAGATTCAGGCCGTCGTCCCCGCCACCGTCGTCACCCCAATGGAAATGCCGCAGAGTGCCCTACCGTCGCTCGCGCCGTTAGCGAACGAGAGCGATTATGCGATCCCGATGATCATCGATGTGACGTCGATAACCATCGGATCATTCATCGAGGGCTACCGCACCGAGTTGATCCTCGACAGGATGGGACCGCAGGTCCGCCTCTATCAAAAGATTTATTGAAAGAGTCGTGAAAATAAGAATGTTGATTAAGGATCGCGAATAATTGATTTACTGACACAGACTTAAGCTTCAATTACCGCGGTGAAACAGATTTTCTTTACGTACAATAAAATATTTTGATAGAATTTTTGATGTTTATTAATTTATTGAATTTTATTGAAGGTTCTATTCGAAATTTTTAACAAAGTGTTACCGCTAATTTCATTAAAAGACTTTTACAAAAAATTTTATTATTTAAATTCTATGGTTAATTAGTTGAAAAATTTTATTTAATGGAAATTTACTGAAAGTTTATCGCTAATTCCTCTGAAAGTTTCTCTGAAAATTTTGTTGAGGTTTTATTGGAAGTTTTATTGACAATTTTATTGAATATTTTTTTTGCTAAATTCACTGAAAATTCTACCGAAGGTTTTGTAAACAGAATTCTTGTAAGCCTTATTAAGATTGCTTTTGGTAAAATTTATCAGACTTTAAATTTAATCGGGTGTTGATTTTCGTAAATCTTTATTTGAGTATATGAGTTTGAATCTTGTCTATTAAAAGTAACTAATAAGAATGCGTCCGTTTACAGAATTTACTAAAACGCGATCGAGTTACTTAAATTCAGTTAATTACTCGAGTTTTATTGTTTCAAATTAGTAGTTCATGAATAACGATGCGGCATAAGATGAGTTTATGTTACTGCTATAATCTTACAATATAGATAAAAGTTTTTTGATAAATAAATGTAAATAACATAACAGTACAAAGCCGAGGGAGAAAAATCGATAAGTCACAACACGTTAAGAACATTTCCAGAAATAACGCATTGCTATAAGTTTCAAAGATAAAAGCCTGTAACTAACCTGACAGTGTCATAAGTATCACATATAATACCCCAAACAGTGAAACAAGCCTACATGCAGACGCAACAATGCCACAAGTTTAATTGAACACACCACACAACAGTGCAGTAAGTTCCATACTATACAGGACAGTCCAATAAGCTTTATATCATACACAATAATGCAGCGGGTGGTATGCTTTAAGATATCATCCCCGATCGATACTGAGTTAGGTGGGGGGTCCATAACTCATCCCGCCTTTATCAGAACCCGATGGCCCTTCAGACTCGGCACTGCTAGGTAGATGTCGAGCGAGAAGAGGCATCCGACCCATAAATGAATCTAGTAATTAAATAAGTATTAAAGCGGTTTGTAAAATAGTATAAGTTGGGATTGGGTTGTGGCTGACCCTTAATAGCCACTGGGGGCTCTGAGCACTTAAAACTGTTGTGAACAAAAGGGTCGTGACACATTTCTGTAAATTATTTTCTCAACAATAATGATCGTTGGATAAACATTGAAATTCATATTGTTTGAAAACGGAAAAAACGTTAATAAAATCAGATAATGAAACATAAGCATCAAGTTGAAACTAGAAAATTTAAAATACAATTTGAATAATTCTTAGCGTCCGAATTTCAAATTCCGTTAATTCTTTAGGAGAATAAATAAACAAATGTAATTAGAAATATTTTGTGTTTAAGCAATTTATACATATATATATATATATACCCTTGATTATAATTATATTCGTCTTTAGACTTATGAATATTATCATTACCCTTTAATACTTATTATTATTTGACATTCCTTAATATTATATGATTACGCAACTTTATTCACGCAGCTGAATTTCATTTATATTGATTTATATGTTTTAATAATGTTTTTAATAATATATACTTTTAATTAAAGTATATATAAGTTATTTGTGACACTTTCCCGCCGTACCGATGACATCATTCGTTACTTCGAGCCCTCCAGAAAGTTCCTCACCGCTGTTGAGTTTTTATTACTGATCATAATCCATTCGTTAACTTTATTAGAACACTCACTCCGAAACTATTTGTTTTATTTTATACTGATTTTGTAATTTTGTGGGTCACGACCACTACTTTATGTTAAGGGAACCCGATAGCTAACGATAGGTAGATTAAAATCGTATAAGTAAAGCCACAATCATTATTTATTCTTAATTATTCATTATCATTCATTATTCGTAAAACTCTTAGTTGAAATTATACTCTCGAGTTATCATGTAGTTTCAACTTCAATTATGTTATTTGAGTTCATTCCTTTCATTCTCCACTCGAGATCAACATTTTCATAAGGAATCGAAATATCGAAATACTAATCAAACGTTTACTTGTGTTACTCGTAGAATTTAATTGACATCATATTTAATATTGATTATTATGTAATTATATAATAACAAAAAAAACAAAACACAAAACAAAAAAAAATAAATAAACGAAATAAATACTTCATCGAAATTCACGGGCGAAAGAAATGGGCTAGCAAGGTATATTTGCACCATTTACACAACCTGTACAACTTAATCTATAATGGACACTCCGACTCCCACCTCATGATGGTTCTGGGAATCCATTCTCATGTCTGCTCTTCTTATTATAATCTCCTTACTCTAACGCGGCCTAGAGACTAACAGAAATTTTTGACGTATTCACTAGAAACGAAAACCTAAACAAAACTATCATGAAAGGATGGATCACCTTTGAAGGTTGGCACTTCATCCACAAAGCTAGATTAGGCCTCCTATCATGCAATTTCCACAGCCACCTCTTCTACACTGAAATCACAAACATGTGCAGGAAATGCGGAACTCACCTTGAAACCTCAATGCATATCATCAATGGATGCAATTACTCCATGGATTTCGCCAGGTTCAATCACAACAAAATTAAAGACGAACTTGCAAAGTTTCTAAGCAAAAAATTTGGCGAAGACCTTGTCTACACAGAAAAACGACACACCTTTCCAGACGGTAAATGGAAAGTCATGGACATTTACGTTGACCTCGGATCCAACGCATGGATCATCGAAGTCAAAAGCCCATGGGATGCAAATGATCAATTCAATCATGCTTACACTAGAGCCTGCGACCATTACCTAGACGTCCAAATGGAGCTCATAGAACACCATAATAAAAAACTAAGTTATGATCTTCCCTTCGTCATCGGAAGCCTGAGAAGATGACACATAGACAACGAGCACCTCCTTCTCGCTATTGGATGGAATGACGACGAAGTAAAAGCATGCGCCACAAGAGTCGCAAAAAGAAACATAGAAATGTGCGCCACGCACTTCAGCCGACACCTACTATACATTTTCAATGAGGAAATCAACCGCGACGGCACTGCTTAACACCATACAGTCAATAACTCCTAGTTTCACCTTGTAAGAGGATGTAACTGTTCGCCGTGACGAAGCGAAGGCAGAGGCGTAAGTCATTAGTAACGTATGGAGTTATCCCAATGCAAATGTGGATATTCTTGCATTTGATTTAACTACACTTAAGCGGTGCGATTAAATTAAATTAAATTAAACTAGGTTGTCAATTCCTTCGATTTATGGATTAGACATTTTAATAGAGTGATATTGGCTTTTCATTCTGACATTATCCACTGAAAGATATAATTATTTTACAATGTACTGTATTCTATTGATATGACAGATCTGATTAAAAAGGACACTGTTGTGTGTCGGAATGTGATGAAGTTGGTAATAAAAGTTTTACATAAAAGATCAATAAGAGGTTTTATAAAATATTTATTAACAAAATAATGTTAAAATAGTAATGTTTAAACCACATATAAATTTTTATTTTTTAATTGAGCACTGATTTTTTACAATATGATTTTATCAACGAAAGAGAGAAATAAATTAATGTTAGGACAATTTTAGGACCTTGTATTTTTTTCCCATATTGTGAAAACAGTCTTCTTATTTCCCCTACAATAAAAGTCCTTTTATCCATACTTCTCGTTTGTTTTGGTCTGGATTAACAAAATCAGACTCTGGTTTAATTTGCTGATGGGCTTTCCATTCATCTGAGGTTCAACAAATCCAAAAACCCCAACCTTAATCCCTAACTCTAACATTACCTTAACCTTAATTGTAGATCATTGTAGACCATAAGCGTAACCTAAACACTAACCATAACAGTTCTTTTCCCCTAAATTAGTTTTATTAACCGAATATTTTTTTTAAAAAACAGTCTTTTTTCCCCCTATAGGGGAAAAAGACAAGGCCCCAATTGTATTGTTAAGAACTGTTAAAGAATAAAATAAATATTAAATAAGTATAAAAAACATTAAAACTTTATTTTAAAAATGTAACAAAAATGATATTTATGCGAGAGGATTTTTTTTCATTAATTCTATATCAGATTCCATCATTTCTTTTACTAGTGTGTCGAAATCTGTTTTCATTTTCCAACCAAGTTCAGCACAAGCTTTACTATTATCACCAAGAAGTTCTTCCTAAATTAAAAAAATTCCTTATGTTCAGTTTCGAAATTATTTTTTTAGTAAAAGTAAAGTTTAAATTAAAATATTTATATGTATATATATATTAGGTGTATAAATATGCAAGTTTGTTTTTATAATGTAGAGTGCTTCGAGCGCTATCTAATACTTTTTGAATTTTGAAAAAAAATTGGCATATAAAATTCTATTGTAATTTTGCAGATGACCACCGAAACTCCAACAAAAGAGCATTTGCGGGAAGTTCTTTTATTCATGTTTAACTCATAGAAAAGTGCCATCGATTCTCAAAAAAATGATTGCTGAAGCATATGGCGAAGATATAATCACTGCCAGAGCCTGTCAGAAATGGTTTAAGAGGTTCAGAGAAGGCGATTTTGATCTGAGCAACAAAGATCGCGGTAGACCACGAAAGCAGTTTGAAGACATGAACTGCAAGCAATACTTGGTGAAGATGATGCCCAAACACAACAACAATTAGCTGACGCGTTAGGTGTGACTCAGCAAACATTTTCAAATCGCTTACATGACATGGTCAAGATTCAGAAAGAGGGACGATGGGTACCGCATGAATTGACTGAACGCCAGCAAGAAAATCGAAGAACCGCGTGTTAACTTTTACTTGATTGGCAGCAATGTCAGTCATTCATGTATAGAATTATCCCTGGTGATGAAAAGTACATTTATTTCGATAATACAAAACGAAAGAGATCATGGACAGACCCAGGAAAGGAGCTCAAGATGACTCCCAAGCATAAAATCCATGGAAAGAAGGTGCTACTCTGCATATGGTGGGATCAGAAGGATATTTTGTATTATTAATTTCTAAAACCTGACGAAACTGTTACGGCGGCTCGTTATGGAGAGCAATTAATCAATCTGAGCAGAGAAGTTGCCACCAAACGACAGGAATGGACCACAGGACACGAGTTCCCGATATTGCTTCACGACAATGCGAGAACTCATTTTGCAAAACCGGTCATAAATGCAATAAAAGAAGTGAACTAGGAAATCTTACCCTATCCGCCCTACTCTCCTGACATTGCTCCATCGGATCATCACTTATTTCGATCAATCGCTCAAGTATTGGTGGAATAAAAGTTCACAAAACACGAAGAAGTGCGAAAATGTCTCGATAAATGGATTGCGTTGAAACAACCGAAATTCTTTTATGATGGAATCCATAAATTATCAATAAATTGGAATAATGTTGTTAATAATGGTTGTTATTGTCAATACAAGTTTAATTAAAATTTTTTTGCAATGAACTCCGCACAGTTAAAAAGAAAATTATTGTAGTTATTGATAAAAATAAAAGATATTATTAGAATCGATTTTCTTATGATTTAATCGACGTTATTAAAGAGGAATTTTGAGATTAAATGAATATTTCTACACGTTGATAACAAATCATAACACCAAATCGACAAGAAACTGAATGAAAGCTTTGATCTTTTATCGTTATTTCGAGAGAGTCGCGTCTCCAGAAACAGTTCCAACATTTGAAGGTAACGAGAATCCGTTAGCTGCCCGAGACCTAGATGTTGTGATTCATCTCAATAAAAATGAAAGGGAGGGTTAAGAGAGAGTACGCCAAATGGAATACCGAATATGCCGAAAAGCAACGCATTCAGATACTGAAATACTGATTTTCGAAAAAGATGGCCTTAATTTAAGCGAATGGTCAAAAATAATAAGTGAAAGAGAACCCACCCCCCGTCAGGTCGCGAATTGGTGATTGTTCAAAGATAAATAGAGAAACGGGGTTCACATTCTGATGGGCTCGAATATTGCCAATCAAACCCACGCACGTTGCAGATAGGGCAACTTAAAAGAGTTTTCGGCATGTATGTTTTCTATATTTATACATTTAAATAATGATAATTATTACAATGATAACATGAATATCCTTCCCTCGTTGGTATTTCGAAAGGGGATGGGACTCAGTGAAAGACATATCCACTGCGCTTCTGTAACAATTAAATAATATAAAAATTGTTGAATAACAGAGGTGCATACACCAACTAGTTTTTTTTAAATATAGGTTTTCTAGTCTGAACCCTTCTATAGACTTAAGTAGTTAAATTATTTTTTTTTGATTTACTAGTTTGATTAAATTTTCTCATATCATTTATTGCCATCGAAAATGAGTTTAATTTGATGTTTAGTCCTAAAAATATTGATACCGAACTTACATTCGGAGAAGAAATTCGAAACTTGTCACTCCGATTGCAACTCAATGAAAGGGAAATAATTCAAGGATTTCATGAATACATCCTCGAAAAGACATATCCAGAAACACTATTGCATTGGATAATTACTCTGAATACCATTCCAATATCTTCCAGTGAATGCGAACGCGAGTTTTCGCAACTGAATCTAATTACCACCCCAAGAAGAGCTTCGTTAAAGATTAAGACAATATCAGCAATTTTATTCATTAAACTAGGACCTGATATGAGACTTCGATCCATCAAAATTCGTTGATTTCTGGTTACTTAGAAGACGTCATGCGGCCAAAGATACAAACAGTAAAAAAAGAAGTGGAAACAATACATCAGACGAAAATTGAACAAAATTCTGGGATATATTAATATAAACACTTGGTTTAATTTTATATATGATTATTAATAAACATATTTATTCATTATTAATAAACATATTTTAATATATTTTTAATGTATTTTTATTATGAGATGACCGTTCAACCACGTTTTCCCCACAAAAAGCCCTGTGTATAGTGAAAGGTAAACACATATCGTAAAGGGGAATTACACAAAAATGCAGATGCGTTGTCACGAAAAGACTGTATGGTATGTTAACAGTGTATGATACAACATGAACAGACAAAATCGAGTAAACCGAGAACACGAATGCTAGCGATGGATGAGGATCATTGTCAATTCCATGGCAACCAAATAGTAAAGAAATCTGTGAAATAATGAAACAAATAGAAGAAGGAAATGGGACAAAATTTAGGCAAAGCGATAGATGTATAAGAACTTTTGATAACAAGATTTGGATTCCGAAGGAAACAAGGAACGATTATATTTTATTTTTCCATAAATTTCTGTGTCATGCTGGAGTAAATAAAACGTACACATTTATGAGAGAAGAATATGACATGGAGGAGTTTAGTAAAAACGTTGAAAGAATAGTACGCGCATGTGCAGTGTATCAAACATCTAAAACTTATACGGGAATAACAAAAGAAAACACAATGAACTTGATTTCAAAACGACTATTTGACGATATTTACATGGATTATTGTGGACCTATGCCAGTCATAAATGGAAAAAATATATTTTGGGTATAATAGACAGATTTAGTAGGTATGTTAGTCTCACCGCAGTAAATAACCAATTCGAGATGACAACAATACAGACCATACAACGCCAATGGATATTTAGGTTTGGAGCTCCAGCATATATCCACGTGGACCATGGAAAAGTATTCGAATCGCGGGCATTTATGGAATTTGCAAAATCTCGATTGATTAAAATAAACTTCTCAAATCCATACCATCATAGTTCGAATGGAATAATAGAGAGACTATTTCGAACAGTTCGAGATTCATTAAATGCGACTTTAAAAGAGAGAGGAGTAAAAATTGGGTAGAGTTACTTCCAGAGATAGAATTTAGTATGAATGCATCGAGACAAAGCACTAGTGGATATAGTCCTGTGGAAGTAATTCTGGGAAAACGGTTAACCCTTGACGATTCACGACATTATGAATTGGACAACAAGAAGATAATTGACGAAGTTAAAATGTCAGAGATGAGCAAACCTAATGTAACGATAACAAAAGGGGATTTCCGGGTCAGTGACTGCGTACTAGTGAAAATAGACAATAGACAGAAAGGATCAGACCATTATAAAGGACCGTATGAAATTATTCGTAAAGACCATGATCATTGTGTTGAAATACGGAATAAAACAGGTCGAATAATTCAGAGAAATATAGAATGGCTTTAGCCTTTTAAAGAAGGGGGTGTAAGGATAAATAACTATATTTATATCTATATTACTTTTACTATACTAAGATAACATTTACAATATTATAATAATGGATCCTAAATATTCTGAATTAAGTCTCTTGATGATTTTTGTTTAAATAAACAAAAAAACGCACACTTTTTAAATAAGAATAAATTTTTGAAATTTCGACTTATTAATTATTGATGGAAAATTCTTACAAACCGAAAACAAGAGAACAGCAAAAATTAATTTAAAAAATGTCGGACAATTTTGTTTAATGGAATGGTATTTTTTGTACACGAAATTTGATTTAAATTCGTTTCGATTCACATTTAATAATCGTATCAATTGTCTTTCTTCGAACGAAGACATTAATTATCGAAATCCGGTTTCGATTTCTCTAACATCAATTATTGGGATAAACTCCTCACAAATAGCTCTAAATCATTTGATTGGTACGGCGAATATATCGAATTGATCGATGTGTTAAACCACAAGACGTTACTCTCGTAATCGGTTGTGGCAACTCTACTCATTCTCATAATTTATTCGTAAAGCAAAACTATCCTGGAGTCTTCAGTAATGAGATCAACAATGAGATCATCGGATGGGCGATCATATAGACCCGAACGATCCGGATGTGGTGATGAAGGGAAAGATGGCAGCCCCTGTGATATTGTTCGAACGCTCTCATGCACCGGTAATGTCTCATGATCCATTGCCGTTAATCGGTTCGGCGAACTTCGACCCAGTGAATTGACCACCCTCCATCGACAGATGTTATGGGGACCCGTTGAGATTTTACCTCGATGGCGCGACGCCCACTTAACAGTCCACAACATCTTTTATCAAGTTTCAAGAAAACATTTTAATTCGCAGAGTATTTAATTTTACTTCCAAATAAGCAAAAATCAGGCTATAAGGAAATGGAAAGTCAAATAAAATTTGTAAAGCCCGAAATTTTCCCCAGACGTTTTGATAAAGATTTTGAATCAGCTTTTAAAAATGCAATAATAGAAAAATTTCCAGAAATACAAATTTAAGACTGTTTCTTTCATTTGAGACAATGGTTTTCGAGAAAA
The DNA here is from genome assembly GCA_001938485.1 of Girardia tigrina. Taxonomy (NCBI): domain Eukaryota; kingdom Metazoa; phylum Platyhelminthes; order Tricladida; family Dugesiidae; genus Girardia; species Girardia tigrina. The sequence goes on from MQRK01255113.1 coordinate 30,646, forward strand.
TCACAGGAAGACGAATTAAAAATTTCATACGTGCAGAAAGAAAATCAAGATATTTATTACATTAGTTTTTCTTCCCATAGATGATGTAAATGATACTTTTGATGAATCTGTGTCAGATTATCAACCACAAGTTGTGGTTGATTGTGGAGCATCTTCAAATTCACAGTCACCTTCTTTGAACTGTGGTCCACAACTAGTACCTTTGATAAATTAATTTGAAAATAATTATTTAGGTAAAAGAAGTAGAAGAGAAGTACAAAAACCACGAACGAGATAAAAATTTTGATTTCCTCGCAAAAAAAAACAGATTGAAAGCTTACACAATGCCTTCCAATGGTCAATAGAAATGCTGCACCATTCCATTTAAGAATTTATTAACGCGATAAGATGAGAATAAACTTTTATTGATTTCCACAATTCGTGATTTAAAAAGTTAAAATAGTGCTTCAAATTGTTGTCTTAGACATTTTGATGAAAAAGTGAAATATCTTTTTTTAAAATCGAATAATTGTTAAATTAAAAGATTTGAAAAAATAAAAGAAAGTTGATCGAATTATATATTTAGAGATCAAGATTACTTATTGAATCTTCTGATTACATTTTGAGTGATTGTCAGATCGAAATATTCAAATTTTTCGAATTGAAAAATTGAAAGCGTAAATTAATTAGGGTTGTAACAAAAGTTTTGACCCTCTTAACAAATAGTGTATTTGAAAATGTCAATAACTAACTAGATGATCAATCACGTGAACTTAAATGTTGAAAATAATTGCCGGCATTATTGATACATCGTCTCCATCTGTCTGGCAGCAGAAGCAAACCAAATGTCAAGCTCTGTGGTAACTTCGGCTTCGTTTTCAATAGATTTGCCTAATAAACGGTGCTTGAGAGGTGAAAACAAGTAGAAATCCGATGGGGCCAAGTTGGGTAACTAGGGTGGATGCGGCACCACTGTGAATCACAAGCTGGCTAGCTTTTCTTTGGAGATGATGGCAGTGTGAGGAGTGGCGTTGTCTTAATGGAAATGTACGTTGTAATATGATGTGCTGATGAGATGACGACACTTTTGTTGTATGGCAATCACCAGCTTGTCAAACTGTTCACAGTAGTGAGCAGCATTGATAGTTTGATTTCTGAGCAAAAGTAGTCTTTTGGCATCCCAAAAGTCACCATTCTTTTTTTGACAGTCACCTTCTTTGAACTTGCAGTATCACCTCCTCACAGTGCGTAAGGATATAAAATCCGATCCGTAGGTGGTAAAAGCTCTTTCGTAGCTTCCACTGGAGAAAGACATAGATGGAAGTAGTAGTTGATCACTTTTCGCAAGTCTTTTCGTTTCATCGCCGTTGTTCAGCAAAATAATGGAAAATCAATAAAACAAAAAACTAAAGTCAAAATTAATCGATAGAAACATTTAAGCAGGAAAAATAAAACTGAATTAACAAAAAAATCCAAAATAATCAAGGAACGCAATGTTTTTAAAATTATTAAAGTCACACAAAGCATAGAAAAGTTACAGTGCATTTAACATGGGTCAAAACTTTTGTTACAATACTATAAGAAAAAAATACAGGGTGTCTGTGGTGCTGGCAGCCGGACCGAGTGGCGACGGCCGGACGCTCTTAAACATGTCGGGACTTTGTACCCGGAGAGATCACCGTGTCGGTTCGATAACGTCTGGTTGCCGATCGGGTCCGGTGATCATCGGTCGATATGTCATGGGAAGAGATAAAAGGCGAAATAAATATAATAGTTTATTAAAAAAACATTACATCGATTTAAATTTGTGCCGCACTTTATTCTTTGTTTACTTTAATTAAACAAAAGTCATTTTTGAAGGATTTATTGACATTGATTATCGAATCAGTACAGTGTCCCGCAGGGTATGCTTTCGCTAATTTTGATGTTAATTTGAAGTTTAGAGTCTATATATTGTATATTGATTAATAATTTTTTTTTAAATCTAGCATCATATAACAAATTACATAACAAAGTTTTTCAAAATATTTTTGAAAAATACATTAAATAATGACTCATTTTATAGATTATTCAATTTTAAAAAACTTTTTGAAGTTAACATATGCCCTAAAACGAACAGTAACAAAGTTATTCAATAAATTATAAGTTTTAAAAATTATTTTGATTTATCGATATTTAAATTAATTTTACCCATTAAAACAATAAATCGATCAATTTGTAATTAAATTTTGATCCCTAGAATTCATATTGTATATTTAGAGTGTGTTTTAGTTTCGACAGTGCTCAAGTTTCATCTTTATTCAGCGAAAATGAACCGATATTCTACAGAACAACGATGTTTTATGGTTTTATTTTATCGGGATACGAATTCACCATCAGAAGCGATTAAATTATTCAATAAAAAGATTGGAAATCACCACAATATACGAGTAGATCCAAAGATAATTAAAATGTTAGTAAAGGTATTTAAATGAATTAAACTATTTTTATCATTATTTTAGAGTATTTGACAAATTTATGACTACTGGTAGCAAAATGGACTATAAAGAAGGGATGCAAACGAAGAAAAATACGGTTATTGCCGAAGAAAATGTTAAGAAAATTGAGGAATTGATCAAGCAAAGCCCTTCAACATCGATTATAATGGCAAGCAAGCAACTGGACATCAGCAAATCATCGATACAAAGAATTATCAAGAAAGAATTGTCGTTATTTCCACATAAGATTCAAACCAATAACCCATAAATCAACTTTCTGGCGAAAGACGTTTGGAATTTGCAAATCAAATGTTGACAATGGCAGAAAATAACGATATTGATTTCAGAAAGATTTTGTTTTCAGACGAAGAGCACTTTCAAATGGAAGGATGCGTTAATAAGCAAGGTTGTAGAATTTGATGATCAGAAAATACACATTATTTCATTATTAAACCCTTGCATCCGAAAAAATTAACTGTCTGGTGTGGTATATCATCAGAAATGATTATTGGATCGGTTATCTTTTCTGAAAATATTAAATCAAAAGTTTATTTAAACATTCTTCAAGAACAAGTGGTACCTTATTTGTATGGTTTGGGAAAAATAAACGACTTTTATTTCATGCAAGATGGTGCTAGACCGCATAGAACCTGCGAAGTATTCGATTATCTTTCAGAACATTTCGACGGTCGAATAATTGGATTTGATTCAGAGAAATTTACTGGTAAAGGGATATGTTGGCCTCCTTATTCCCCTGATTTGAATCCATGCGATTATTTTCTTTGGGGATTCATAAAGGATGGTATTTATAGAACTCCAGTGGTTAATTTGGAAGATTTAAAAAATCGAATTGAAGCCAGGATTCGAGAGATCACTCCTGAAATGTTAAAAAGAGTTGTAAACAACTTTGAGCAACGATTAAGAAATGTAATTGTTTCAGAAGGATCTCACTTTGAAAATCTTTTATATTAATAAATATTGCTTTTTTTAATAACTTTGTTACTGTTCGTTTTAGGGCATATGTTTACTTCAAAAAAGTAGTTTAAAATTGAATAATCTATAAAATGAGTCATTATTTAACTTGTTTTTCCAAAATTTTTTGAAAAACTGTGTTACATAATTTGTTATATAATGGTAGTTTTTTAAAAAAATTTTATTAGTTAATATACAATATATAAACCCTAAATTTCAATTTAACATCAAAATTAGCGAAGGCATACCATTTGGGACACCTTGCAAATTACACCACATTTTAAAAGAGAAAGATTTAGTTCCGAAAAATTATACAGCCTTGAATAAAAGAATTACTATAGAGCAGCAAAATCAAAATCAATACAATTTACAGGAGTTCTTAGAAGCCACTGTCTTTAACTTGTAAATACATGTATTTTAATTGTTTAGTTTTTGTTTATAATTGTATTTTTTTAATTACCGCTATTTGGACACCGAGCCAGAAAAGAACTAGTGTTTAATTAATGATTAAACTGATTACAAATTATAAATAAATAAAATTTATTTACCACTTCTGTGTTACGAAAATATTTTGGATTGACTTTGACTCTTACAATTCCTGTAGCTGAATCAATTCCGATTTCATCAAGTCCACTATTTTCCCATCTGTAGGACATGAAATAAAAAAAACGAATGCTTCCTTAAATACCTAATTGTCACGTTAATATGTGCAAAAGCTTTCTCTACAAATTCCCGAACAGAATGATTTTCTCCTGAACTAACAACATAATCTTCTGGATCATTTCGCTGCAACATTAACCACATTGCTTCTACATAATCTCTGGCATGGCCCCAATCTCTTTTTGCATTTAAATTGCCCAGTTCAATACATTCCTTGAATATTTATATTTAAAAATTTTCAAAATGAATTAAAATGTTATAAAATATTAAATGATTTTTTTTAAATTTCAGAAAAAATAGAAATAGAGAGTACTAAATTTGGAGAATATTGATTCCGAACCTGGGTTGGTTCTTTTGTCCAACAATCCCAGATTGTGGTCATTTAAGATTACCAGTTGTTCTATGTTCTAAATGAGTTTAACAAACGCTATTCAATTAGAACTAAAAGTCTCTTTGATAACTTTCATCGTTCCCAGAATTAAATTACAGTTACTCATTTAACAGTATTAAAATTTTAAGACTTTAGTCTCCTGTAGTAGTTTTCAGTTTTTGTAATCTAGTAAAAGATTTCTTTTTTTATAATCATTAACTTCTCCTTTAACAAACGAAATTGCAATATTAAAAGAAGAATAATTAAAAGAAGAATAATAAGAGACTACAAACTAAATATAAGTATGGACATGTGAATATATGACTTTGACTCGATCGTGTAATCAAATCCAACGAGTCCTGGTTTTTAGATGACTTTTACTTCAAAACTTTTACCTCGGAGAGATAAATTATCATTTCAAAACACAGATTAGTGAGCATCAACAATTGAGTCTGTGAAGGACAGGCTCACTCTTAAAATTTTTGAAACAATTAATTTTTATAAAGAATTTCTAAAATAAGGAAATATTTAAAATCAAAAGTTTTTTAAGCAATTATAATTAAAAAAATATATCTAATTAATTTTAAAAAGTTATATTCGGAAATAATCGAATTTTAATTGTAGAATAAAAAACTTAAAGTGAAATTAATTGGGAAATAATGGATTTTTAAATAATTGATTTAAAAGAAATATATAAAGACAAGGATAATTATGTTTGTACTAATTTTAAAAGTTATTCTAAAAAATAAAATAATGAACTTTGTTGCCAGAGATGTAAAGTAAAAAAAAACAGATAATTTTAAATTTTAAAGTTAGTTTGAAATTCTGCAAATTAAAGATTTGACAAATACTTAATTCTAAACAGTTTTCGTAAAAAGAAATAAAGATCAAAACTTTTATCATTAATGTATCATAATAATAATAAAAATTTGAATACTGTAAATTATTTTTTGTATTTAAAATAATTGTAGGTAAAAAATGCTTTTAAACTGAAATATTGATAATAAATACAGGGGTGGCCATAAGTAGCTTTACCCCGTAAACTTGTGCGTGGTATATGCAAATGCAAACTTGCACGAACTGCAGTCTTGCACAACTTATGGTAAAGCGACTTATGGCCACCAATGTAGAACGTTAAAATCTTTTATTAATTAAAAAAACGTTTCTCAAATAAAAGAAAATAACATTAAACTAATTCTAAAATAATAAAAAATCATTTTGGTTAATTTAGTAAAAATATGACTACAATAAATTACGTTGGTTTTAATTTAAATTAAGTTGCATAAAATAGTGGAATGTAAACTTTTAAAATAAAGAAAATAAAAAAGTTTCAATTTTAATAAATTGCTTATCAGTATTTATAGTTCCATATTTTTATATAAAAAATCTGGTCAAAAAAGAAAACGAAGAAAAGTTCCTCGACGAAAAATTGTTAACTAAAAATTGTTTGAATAATTGTTAATTGTGTTATGTAAAATTTAATTATGTTAATAAAATTTTGGTGTTAAAGAGTCTTAATCTCGATCAAGAACCTAACAGAGTCGATTGAGTAAGGTTCTTAGTCGTTGAATGCATTTTAAGAATAGAACATCTTCTAGGACATTTAAAAAAAACTTATTAAAAACTTAAACGATTAAAAACTTACAATAATAAAAACTTCTTTAAAAATTAAAATTTTACCTTTAACAATATTTAAATTATTTTATATAAACAATTTAAAAAAATGCAAAAAATTAAATTCAGTTCAAACATTAAAACATATTTGTTGGGTATTCAATTAAAATTTCGTTTTATTTTAAATTTTTAATCAACTAGTAATTCTGACTCCCAATAAACAAAAGGTTTCTTCCAACAATAATATATGAAGAATGAACAAGACCTTTTAATAATAATTTATTCAGCTAACCACAATTGAAGTACAAATATAAATTCAACTCTATCAGTACACTACAATTCAAAGATCAAACTTCGATTAAACAGTTACRACAACTTTTTAGTTCGAGCGATGCTAAACTATTTTATTTAAAACTTAACTTCTCCTTTACAGGATACTGATATTTTCGTAATGTTTCAATTTTAATTTATAACCTTAAACTTTTCTCCTTTACAGGATACTTGATTTTTTTCCCTATATAATTAAAAATCAAAATTACCGTACATTCAGGCTTTTTAAATTTTCTTTGAGTAATAATTT
>MQRK01255113.1:58267-79552 GCA_001938485.1 Girardia tigrina
GTGGTGTTGTGTAAAGACCTGTATCTGTTGCCTTTCTGAATAATTCAGTTTTATAGCCTCCATTCATTCTAGTGACAAGAATGTCCAGAAAGGGAAGTTTATTATCTACTTCCAATTCTGTGGTAAATTTAATATTCGGATGAAGACCATTCATGAATGTTAGGAATGGTTCTATGAGGGATTGATTTCTGAAAACAAACAAAGACATCATCCACATATCTCTTGTACAGCACATGTTTTTCACCAGGGTATGCATTCATTTTATCCTCAAGCGACTTCATAAATATTGATGCCAAAGTTGGTGCTAATGGGGAACCCATTGCGACACAGTCTTCCTGAATGTACCACTCATCACTAAAAAGAAAAGGTACATTTTTGGCACAAAATTTTAGAAGTTCTTTCAGTGCCTGCTTGTTCATTAATTCATTCACAGAGCTAGAGTTTTCATCCCACATCTTTAAATTTTATAATTTTTTTTATAAATTATAAATTTTTTTGATATTTTCATTCTATTCATCAATTTTATGTAATCTTACAATTTTTTATTGTTCATATATGTAATAGTTTTGTAAAATGTTGTATTTTAAATATGATAAATAAGATTTTACAATTTTTTTACAAATTCTGTTTTCAATTTGAATCAACGAAATCAGTCGTTCGTGAAAGCTGGGTCACGAATTTTATAAACGATGCCTTTGCAGCGCGCGTCGACATTCTTTGAATGATCTCAATGTTATCCAAAACACATTTTCATCTTTACTTTTATTTGTGGCAATGTTGCTGTGGGGATCGTTTGGCGAACTCATAAATTTTAGAATTTTGAAAAATTCAATTCACAATTCAATTTTGTTATTTCTATTTTTAATCATGATTATTCAAACAATTTTTCTAAATCTTTATAAAAAATTAATTTTTAAAAATAAAAACTGAAAATAATAAAAATTTCCTCAAATATTAAAAATGAATTTAATTTAAATTTTATTAATTTTATTTAAATCTAATTAAATGCTTTTCTTTTCTTAAAAAATATTAAACTTAATTTTAATCGTTAATCTAAAAAATATAAACTTATCAAATGATTATTTTAATTATGTTCGAATAGTCAATCACTTTAAATTTAAATAAAAAATACCAATTTAAAATAAATTACGATCAGTAGTCAATATTTAAATAACATCTAAGCGGTCAAAGGTTCTAACTATGCTTTCCATTCAATATCACATATTTCTTCATCTTGGGCGAATGAGGATAGATTTAGCCCGGTTCTTAGACATCTTGATGTTCTCTATGTGATTTAATTCCAGCTAACCGGTGCAATTAAATTAAATTAAATTAAAGTGTAACATGTAGCAGTCTTGTAAAAGTCGACGAATTGTTTTCATCAACTGTTTTAAAACTTGCATATAAAAATTGTAGTAACAGTTTCATCATTTGGGACGAACTTATTTGGTATTGAAGAAAACAATGACCATTGTCTTGATTTTTAATGTAACTTTTCATGTTTTTTTGGCTTGTTGTGACTATTCTGACTATCCTTAGACACCGAAGGTTTTTTAATCATACTTATTAACAACATCAATATGATTTTTCAAACATTTATTAACATCACAATCAGAATTGTTATGACAACAATTATTCAAAAGACATTCGCTATTTGACATTTTCTCGATTAATATTTTTTCTGAATTCATACTAATTATTTTCAATAAATGAAAATCTTTTATTAAAATTTATTAATTATAAAGAATCTAATTGGTTAAAATTAAATCTAAACATTTTTTAAAAGTACATATTAAATTAATATATTAAAATTTTAAATTACAGTATTATTTATTATTTATTTGAATCCTTGGGGATTTGTAAAAGGTTCAAATAACTCAATTATGAAAATTATTTCATAATTTTAAAAATGCCATTAAATCATTTGGAAAAATAAATCATTTTGAAATTTTTTTACTATTTTCTTCAAATAACTGAGAGTTCATGATTCCTTTTCAACTCTAACTCCATTAGATGTTATCGTAAACTATTTACTGTATATGTGTTGTAAATTATTGTTAAAGTTATTGCAACCGAATACTAATATTTTTAACATTTTTAGATAGACAAACAGAAAAAGAAACGCTTTCGGAATACATTACCAAAAAGAGAGAAATGTTTCTTCTTCAATATTCTTTGGGAGTGAAACAGGAAGAGATTAGAAAACTTGAAGAAATAGCATCTGCCGAAGAAAAAAAACTTGAACTCGCAGAACAATATCTTGAAGAAGATGCAGCTATGTTTGATGAGTTTCTTAAAGAAAACGATAAAAATGCCGTCGATGCTATGAAAGTGTAATTATTTTGTTTTTCGTATTATTTTTTGAGAAATTATCGTAATCGGTCATTAGTGCTGAAAATGAGAGCAAAGAAAGAATGGCAAAAGTGAGTGAGGTGAAAAGTTTAAATGCTCAATTAACTCAAATCAAATCGGAAATTAATAAATATGAAGAACAACTTAAAGAGTACAAAATGTATAAAATATTTCTTGACCGGTTGATACCAGATAATATCCGAGCTGAGCGAGAAGCGGCTTCTATGGCAAGAAAAGAAGCAAAACGTAAAATAAGACAAGATGAAGAAATAAGTGGTATGCTTTCATTACATGTTTTTACAATAATCATCCTAACTATTTGTAAACTCCAAATTTTATTTTTGATCTTTTTAATTAGTACATTATTTATAGAATTATTCAGGATTTTTTTTCTCTTTCTCCCTATGTATATATGGTCGAGACAATTTACATATTGATCGAACTTAAGCAGAATTAAGTAAAGAAATAAGTCTTTAAAAATGAATTAAATAAAATAACTATTAGAAATTTTAATTACTGTATTTTCCGGTAGATAACGCGCACCATTATCTATTCAAAAATGTTAAATGTTGTCAAAATATGAACTGTGAATCCTGTACTAATGATAAAGATGTATACCTCTTAGATATACCACCATACCTGCTAGGCGCGTTATCTATACATTAAAAGGAATGCCAAAAAGTAAGAGCTGCGCGTTATACAATATGTACGCGTTATCTACCGGAAAATAGGGTAAGTTAAAATTTAATTCTTCATTTGAATAATTCCGAGAAAATATATTTGTGTGATGGGTAAATATATATATATATATATATATATATATATATATATATATATATATATATATATATGCATATAAATTGTTAATTTATCGTTATTGTTTAAATATTCCAAAATATTGTAAATAAGCGGAATCACCGCACATTTTTTTTGAATAAATATAGTAATTCAAATGATTTACTTTGATTGTAAATCTCTACATTTATCGCATGAATTTAAAGAAATTCTTGTCGAATTTACGTTAAAAACTGTGAAAAAGGAGCTCGATAATCTTTATGAATTCGCTGTAAACTATCTTCGAAGGCTTTTGAAATTTCATTTGACCGAAGTACAAAAGAGTCATCATTAGACACGAGTCTCGAAACGTGGCTCGAAAAGAACATATCGAGTGCCGATAATATAGGCGATATGGAAATCGACCACAGAAAATCCAGTCGTAGATTGGCGATATATGAAGAAAGTTGGAATCCGCACGACGTCATTTTACAACACTCGAAAGACGTTATTCAAGCGTCCGAAAAATCTGAAAACGAAAACTGGGAACGTAAAATGTCACTCATCAGGGTCACAACTATTGGCCGGAAAATCCCCATCATATATATATATATATATATATATATATATATATATATAAATATTCTGAGGATAAATGTAAATCTTAAATTGTAAATGTTTAATCTTCTTTCTTCATGCACGTTTGTCTTCATGATAATTGACTATAAATGATTAATATAGTTTTATATATATTGTTTTATGATATGTATAATGAATAATTAACTGAAAAACGTCACAATTCGACATATTTCTGATGATATAATAAACAAATGAATCTGACAATAAAATAACAGCAAATAATAAAAGCTATTCAGTTTTACTAATAACACTAACTTTAATATAATCGTTTGGTACAAACTACTTCATAAGGTTAAAGTAAGAAATAGAATACTGAAAAGATCCAACTATACATATAAAACAGTATTCTTATTGATCTCAATGAACTTTCTTTAATACTCTATCATTTAAAAACATTTTAAGCACTTTGATGAACAAAATTCTATATTTTGTTTCAAACTCTTTCTTTGAACTGAACAATCCTTTCTTCTGATTGCTGCATGATAAAATTCATCTAGATCATGACCTGGACTGTATAATGGATGATCCAACGGTCCGAATCCAGATTTTGCAATTGCTTATTGTGGTTAAGTTCATGTATAAAATTGTAAAAGAGTTAATTGAGATTCTTTATGTATGACTTTCACCTGAGACCCTTAATTTTATTGAGTTAGTTCATGTAATATTCAAAGTCATATTCAATGGATCAAGCAGTTAAAGAAAACTTCAGACACTCCGCAAATCGCAAAAAAACTTATTTATTATAAATTATTTTATACAATTTAATGAAACAGTAATACATTTCTTAATTATACTTGAAACAAGTATATTAATAAATAATAAAAACAAAATTCAACCGTTAAAAATATATTCCGAGACAATATATTTCGACCGATCAACCGTCATATTCTAGTCACTGATAATTATCAATAAAAAATTCTCATTAAGCAATCGATCACATAATCATTACTTTTGCATTTATATACAGGGGAATCAAATTATTGATCAGTGACCAGAAGAAGGCGGTTGATCCGTCGAAATATATTGTCATTAAATATATTTTTAAAGGATGAATTTTGTGTTTAATAAAATTTTTCATTCGATTGTAGTTTATCATTAATAAAAAATGTTATTATTTTTATTTTATTTTTATTTCTAGCTCGACTGGTAAGAACCAACAGTCAAAGCAGTTCTCAGTCAACAAGAAAAAAGTCTTTGTCAAGGAAATTTAATGATCTCAATATGGCAAAGTTATTTATTTATATATTTTTTTATATTAAATAGTAAATCCCAAATGAGTTTTTTTTGTTTTGAAACTTCTTCAAAATAATAATTATATCATTATTTTTTTCTTAGCGATGACTTCCTATGCTAATTACTCGTAATCAAACATTACCATATAACCTTTCATGTCTTTTCAAGTATTAACGTAATACGAATACAAGCATTTGAAGAAATATGGTCGGTCTTGAAACATTTCCTGAAGCTTCCTATAATAATAATAATTTTCTATCGCAGAGTACACATAATTTTACACCTTAGTTTGAAGTACTACTCTTAATTCAATAAAAAGATAAATCTATTAATTTTAAGTAACAAAATTAAAGTTGTAGAACGTTTAAAGTATCACGAAAGGTAATGGTTTAATGTTGTGTCGTATTGAGCAAGTCTTCATTGATTGTTGCATCGGAGATGTAACTGAGAACGAAATATTCTATTACTTTCAGGAAAGACTGGTGAAGTTAATTTTAACTAAAGAAGTTAATTACATCCTGTGGTCTACCGGAAATTATTATTATCCAATAAGAATACATCTTTAGTAGCATACCCACTATGCTATTATGATATATAAAAGTATTTGTGTCAAGTATTTTTAACTATTCCGACATGACTGGCAACCAACTTTTACCCACTCTGAAGGCACAAAACGTCGCTTTACACGACATATGAGTCTCGAACCGATGTAATTTAATATTAGCTGCGCTGCAGTAGCCGATACTCTTCGTCTTCATCAAACCACCGGCGCCTTTGCCTATACAAAACGCAGTGGAAGGCCGCCTATCACAAACAGGGTGACAGATCAAGCTATTTTGAGATCCTGCAAGGTCAATCCATTTGCTAGTACCCGCGTAATACAAGTTGATCTTCCATCTAACATTGATAAATTGCCTAGCACATAAACCATTCGTCGATGTCTGGTTGAAGGAGGCTTTCGATCGTTAGTCAAAAATCTCAGTATTTTGAGGGGTGGCTGGTGAATTATGGCCACGGCTGTATATCATCGTTAAAAAGGATGAATTTTATTTAACCAACGTATTTATTAATATTTCTATCATATTTTAGACGCCTCTCTCAAACCCCTTCAAGGTAAGGATAACCATTGCGATGATTGTTAATTAAGTTTTTTTATTAGAAAAGTTGTAGTACTCATGTTTTAGTAATCTTTGTGATTAATTATATTATAAATACATCTCAAATATATATTTGATCAGTAAATCCAATTTGTGTTTCCCTTACCCTATACTAAATACTGATAATCAACTTTTAAAAAGAATTTGAATATTATTTGCTAATTTATATTCAGAATTGACGTTGCTGCTGAAGCACCTGAATTGAAACTGGAGGATTACAGTAGCGATGATTCAGTGAGTTTATAATGATTATTACAGAGAAAATTAAAATGAATTTTAAGAGTCCTCTTATGATTTTATTCTTTGACACGCTTCCATTACAAAATACAAAATGTATTATTGTATGTTGTTAAAATATGATTCAATATATAGACATACGGATATGTATGTGTAGTGGATGACTCGGTCATTATCGTCGTTGTTCCAAAAGGTCGATGAAAATAAGTACCATAGACAAGTGTGGAATGAATTCCAATTTACAATTCCAATTTGGATTCGACATGAAATTTTAAGAGGTGGCCACCCACTCTGAACTCTTGCATACTTCCGCGAACATTCACGTTCATTTTATGACCGAAAAACTCGGCTTAGTTGTCTCTTTATGCTCGAAATTTCAAAACTCTAGCTAAAAGAGAGATACTTTACAATCGATTACAAAATTCCACCTGAACAGATAGCAACACTGAGAGTATATATAAGCATGGTAAAATATGGTAAGAAATCTCCTTGTTAATCTTTACTGAAATTTCGTAGCTCACTGAAATTCTATAGGCTGTGATAAAAATATCAGGGTTATCCGAAAATATTGACACAATTAATACGAAGAAGATAATGTTGGATGATAAAGAGATATGAGACCAATCAGTTAACAATATTAAACAATATTTTTCTTTTTCCGTTCTTTATATTAGCTCTCTTTCTAGGTATATAGAATTTAGACACTTATTTTTGAAAACCTTTTACTGGTACCCGGAGGTTTGACCACAGGTGGTTTTGTCCACAGCTTTTAATATTTTTAAAATATAATTTGATTTAAGCTTCTTTTATATATTTATGGGACAATTTTTCGATGATTACATACATATGTAATCTTTAGCATTTTAATTTAGCATTTTAATATTTGTATAGTTTTCCGTGATTTTGGCTTGTGTGGGCTAGAATCTAATATTTTAATTGTTCTTAATAATATGATTTTAAAATGTATATTAAGTTTAAATGGAATAATTTTCAGAATATATTATAATTTATTAAAGTATTGTTGAGTAATAATGGCAAAAATATTTTAATTAAAAATTTTAAGTGTTGAAATAACTTTACTTTGCCAGAGCTATTGAAGAAATGAAACGAAGGCTCGAGGATACTCTTGCTACACCAGGTGCAACACAAGCCTCAGTCACTTCAACTCTCGCTGATCATGTTTTGCATGCCTTACCAAAGAAAACTACTTTATCAAGAGCACTAAGGAAATACAGACAAAAATGGAACGCCCACGGAGACACAACACTGCCTCAGATTCCAAACTATCGCAATTCGGTGATGCCAGAATGTTTTAGTAATTTAGTTCAATTTTATTCGTGTCCTGGTGTTGATCGTATTATTATACTTGAATGTCACGAGCTCATCGACGGCTTGGCACATGCGTCCGTGTGGTTAGCGGATGGTATATTCAAGACGGGCCAGACTTATTTTTCCAGCTTTACATTATTCCTTTTCAATTTGTCAAAGGTGTCATTCCAGCTGCTTTATACTGTCTTTTACAAATTAAAACACGTGCCACGTACGACCGATTACTCCAAGAAGTACTGCGTCTCATTCCGTGGGCAGCATTAAGAATTATTCTCACCGATTTTGAAATGGCCGCAATGGGTGCATTTCAAGAAACATTTCCTGATGCTCTTACCACAGGCTGCTATTTTCATCTTGCCCAAAGCGTAACACGAAACGTACATGACGTTGGACTGAAAGTGGAATATGAAACTAATAAAGATGTATGTATCGCTGTTCGTTGTCTTGCCGCCCTATCTCATGTACCAGTAGAAGATATTACATAGGCCTTCGAATTGTTATCAGAATCGATCACAGCAATTAATAATATTGACAAGGTGCTGACATACTTCGAGGAAGAATGACACCCAATACTTCACAGCGAAATGTCGTCTTCAAAGAAGTCTTCCGCATGTAAACGACGCAGCAATAGGGATAAAAATCCCAAAATGGCGGCAGTCATATTCATACACGTGGTCGGCCTAGACAACTGCTTCTGCAGGCTAACGATATGACAACAACTCATGATCTCAAGAGCGGCACAGCAATTATTAAAACACAAATTTTGATGAAAATTTATATAAAAATTTAAAAGTAATTGAGTGACTTTTTATTGCAAACTTTCAGGTGAAGTGTAAAAATCTTTTTAAAAATTACTAAATTTGTAAAAGTTTTTTTCCACGGGCGGCTTGCCGCCTATAAACTTTCTAGTATTATTAGAATCAAATTCAATCATTTTTTTATTTTCGTTAAAGTACAGTTTTCGCCATTATATTAGAATCAAACACCAAATACGCATATATCTCGACAAATTTGTGATATCGATATCAATATATATATACAACTCAGAAAAAGAAATAATCTCACAAACAAAGGCTCATAAACAACATGCAATCAATTAATACTTAGTAGTACTTTTGCTTCAAGACTGGCTCTAATGGCAAGAGACATGATCTCAGTCAAGATATACCAAGCTGCGAACGTGTGAAAAAATCCAAATCGTGTCGCTTGATTTATAACTATCATTCTTTATAATTTATACATCAATTTACATTTATAAAATCATATTGAAATCTACAGATATATTTTAATTTTGATAATTTCTTTAAAATTATTTTAACAAATATTTGTTAAGAATATTATGGATAATAAAACCATATATGTTCTTTTTCAATTGTTATTTAGACAGATATAATACATACATTATTTATACAAATAGGAAATGGATTTATTTTTCAAAGACCCCCAAGAAATGCTAAATATTTTCACGGAACTGGAAGCATCGAATTTGAGCTTAATACAAACTTGTCAAGAAACGGAAGAGTCCCTCGACGAACTAAAGCAAATCAAACAATCAACAGAAATAAAAATGTAATTTTTTTGTACAAATTATTTAATGTCACATAATTTTCTAAATTTTTAAAGATTATTTTTCTTTGGTTATTTTACGTTCATTGATCTATTTTGATTAAATTATGATTTCTCTTTTGGTCTTTGTAAAACCCTCATGATAAATAATAGCGGAACCTTATTTTATGAGAAATTGATGAAACATTTCCTTTGAGAATTCGAACTTTGTATAATCTGATTTAGTAAGCATCTTGAAAACTGATATCTATTTTGTAAAGGTAAAAAGTATATTGGAAATATATTTATATGCAGGAAGCGAGACACTGATGTATTGATGAAGCAAATCACTAAATTGGAGAAGTCCATTGCTTTGGAACAAGAGAAAATAGAAGAATTAGAAATGAAAAAGAAGTTTGTAATTTAAATTTTTAATAACTATTAAATAAATATATTTATATGAAAGATTGTTCGCTCTAAGTGATGTCAAAGTTGAAGATCAAGATGAGTTTCTAGAAAAAATTCATAACAAGGTTGAAGATGTCTATAGATCATGTGTATCAGATAGAGAAGCGAAAATGAGGTTTAATGAATAGATTTTAAGAAATTTATATAAACTCTATTTTCAGTACACTTGACATGCTAACCGGAATCGAAAACCAATTAGAATTTTTATTTGAAGCCATAGATCAAATGTCACCAGAAAAAGTTGAAATAGCTCAAAAAGTAAAGGATAAAGAACGCAGATTGCAGATGAAAGAAGAGAAGAAAGAACAACAAAGAATTCATCATGAAGAAAGTCGAATGAAAGCACTAGAACGTGTGAGGGCCGCTCCGAAAAAACAAACTGGAAGACGAATTATTGGTCGATCAGAACCTCCTCAACTTCAAAAGGAAGATCCAGCTTTGAATGATCAGAGAAATCGAGATGAAGAGGAATTGATGTACTTCTTTACATAAGACATTTGCGGAAATAACTCTGATTGCGCATCACAGTGTTGATCGAATTTTAGTACAATCTCAAAGATTTGTTTAAAAGGAGAATTGGTGTAAAATTCAAAAATGATAAATAATTTCATTTTAAAAGTTTTAATCTTATCCATACTTTATGTTTTAGTTAAAAGCAAAGTTATAAATTGAGGATGAACCACCATAGTTGTCATCCTCCAACAAAGGAATGTTATTCATTTTCTTAAAAATTCTGTCTCCGTCATATCCATAAGAATTTATCATTAATTTCTTAAAAGTTTCAATTATAAACAAGCACTATATTAAACATTCTATTCCCATTAAATATTATAAAATCTCACTATTACATTGATACAATACAATAAATTTTTCTGTCTACTTGACCAACAATAAAACCATTTAAAATTTCAATTAAAAATGAGCTAGTTAAAAATCATAAAAATAAAATTTTTAAGATAAAAACAGATTTAAAATCATATGGATACAAATAACAAACATTAGCAAAAAATATTTATCAATATACTCTACCAATCGATATATACACTAATTATTAAAAATTTTATTCTTAAAACAGGGGTGTAGCTCGGGGGAAGACAGGAGGGCCCAATCCCCCTAGAAAAAATGTCGGCTCCCTAACAAATTTCTTATTTCACTTAAACTGTTTTAAAGAAAGCAATCAGAAACAGAATTTTTATGTGTTCAATTCATGAATAACCGGGCACATGAATTTGCACACATCAACACACAAGCACACTACCCCTTAATAATACATTGCACACACGTACATTTGCGGGCTACATCATCATGCACTCAAATCTACGTCTGGGGTATGAATTATTAATTAAGGACCGAGTGCGAAAAATATTAATAACTTTAAATCTATATAACTCCAACATAAATTCACGAATTACAAAAAAACTAATCAAGTAGACTGTTGTTTGAATAAATCAAAATAAAATTCATTTTAGTATTCATTTTTAAAATTTCATTTTTCATGAATATATCGTCAGAAACAGGAAGTTGCGAATTATTTATTCGTTTATTTAAAGAAAATCTACAATCATGTCAGAAAACAATTGCCAGAAAGGCAAAGGTTTGTCAGAAAACAGTTTCTAACGTTATTAAAAACTTCAATGAGAACTTGAACGTTTTCAGAAAAATTGGTTCGGGAAGAAGAAAGGGTTTTTCGTGTACACAGAATATGAAGAAAGTAAAGGCTCTGTTATAGAGAAATCCTCGTCTATAAAATCGAAAACTGGCGGAAAATGTAACAGTCTGTGGGTTTTAAAACGTATAAAGTTCAAACAGTACCAGACCGGAACGCTAACAAGAACGTAAAGGCGCAGCAGTGAGCAAGAAAGTTGAAATCTGGTTTTCTTGCGAAGAAAATGGATGATGAGACTTATGTGCTCTGCGAGTTTTCCCAGCTACCCGGGCAAGAATTTTAGTTTGTAACTAAGAAAGGAGGAATTGAAGAAAAATTTAGAAGCAAGAAAAAATCTAAGTTTCCCAAAACATTTCTTGTTTGGCAGGCTATATGTGGATGCGAGAAAAGGAGTAAATGCTTTGTAACATCTGGCACAATAAACACAGAAGTCGATGTGAAGGAGTGCTTGCAAAAGCGTTTATTACCATTCAAAAGTCAGCACGGAGATCTTACTTTTTTTTGGCCGGATTTGGCATTGTGACACTATGCTAAGGCAGCCAAGAAGTGGTACGAAGACACTAACGTCGATTTGGTGCAAAGAAAGGCAAACCCACCAAATCGTCCAGAGCTTCGCCCAATCGAAAGATATTGGGCCTTGGTAAGTCAATTAAAGACGACAAACAAGAAGGCACAGACAATTGCAGATTTTCGGAACAAGTGGAATAATGCAGCCAAAAACGTGACATAAACTACAATTGCAAGTTTAATGACAGGCATTCCGGAAAAGCTTGCAGAATTTATTAAAAAAATAAATAATCTTTCTTTCCTTACTAAAATTATTTTAAATTAAACAAATTTTTAACAACAGTCGGTATTGTTTCAATCAAAAATATGGTTTTGAAGATAGAGGATTTTAAAGTTAGTAATATTTTTCGCACTCAGTCCTTACATTGTTTATTTACGGGTGTACAGTTTTACATGGTGAATGGGGTTTCATTTACACATTTATTATTTCTTTGAGGGATAATCTACAATCATAAGAGGCAAATTTCTTATTCTCTTAAATAATGCGAATTCATCAACAACCACTTTGCAATTACACATTCCACCTACTCAAGCGTCTTGAGTTCTATCTGCAGCATCCACGTCTTCGTCATCAGTACCAATCAGCTCTGATATGTCTCGTATTTCGTATAATTCTTCAATATCACTCCTCTCTTCAGCAAATCCAGAGAAAAGAAATTATCCTTAAAACAAAGACGGTCGGAGTTTTTAGCACGACTGGTTTAAAAGATTTCCATGGTTGGAGTACTCAGAAGATCAAGATGCTGCACTCTGTTATCCCTGTCGTGTTTTTCAATTACAAGGAAGCAAGGAAAAAGCTTTTAATTCCCAAGGTATTGTGAATAGGAAGAAAGCTTGGACAATGAGAGAGGATTTCCAAAGCATGAGTCCAGTGAAGTTCATCGACGAACTATGATGTTATGGCATAAAAAAGAGCACTAATAAAGAAGACTTTCAGTGACAACTTTATTGAATGACAATGTGCTGGGGAATAACAAATACTATGGTTGTTGCCAAAGTAATGCAGGTTTTTGAACCTAAACTTTAAACAAATGTAACTAAGCACAGAATAAACTTTATTAATCGAAATAAAAAACCACTATAATCAATACATTTTTGCCAACGAGAAACAAGTTTATTGATGCTCTAGTGTAGAACTCCTGAGTTTTGGATGCAATGAAAGCGTTAAAGGCGTCTTTTGTGTCGTCTTGGTTTTTGAAGCATTTTTCCTGGAGGAAGTTGTCCAGATGCTTTAAAAAAATGGCAGTCAATGGGCGAGAGGTCCGGTGAGTAGGGTGGATGTGGCAGAGTTTTGTAGCCCAATTCGATTAGCTTTTATAGATCGGTTTTGCGATGTGTAGCAGGGCGTTGTCGCGGAGGAGAATCGGCCCCTTCATATTTACCAATCTCGGGCACGTACGTCAGAGCTCGTGATACATTTAATCCATTTGTTGGCAGTACTTCTCTGCGGTGACCGTTTTACCAGTATTCAGAAAGCTGTGATCGATGAGACCGGCTGCAAACAACCAAAAAGTCACCATAACCTTCTTTTGGTGGAGTTTCGATTTCGGAAAGTGGTAAAGAGCCTCTTCGCGGTTCAACCATTGTGCCTAACATCGCAGATTGTCGTAGAGATTCCATTGCTCATCACACGTTACAATTCGATAGAGAAACGGGTAGTTCTTGTTGCGCAGAAGAAGCGCGGAAGACACCTCAAAACAACGATTTTTTTGACCTTCGTTCAATTCGTGAGGCACCCATTTATCGAGCCTTTTCGACTTTCCAATTTGTTTCAAATGCCAAGCGACGGTTGAAGGATCAACGCTAAGCTCCTTTGCGAGTGCTCGAACAGTTGTGCGTGGATCGGCTTCCACCAGCTCATTCAATTCATCGTTATTAATTGTTGATGGGCGGCTGCCATGAGACTCATCTTCTAGGTTAGTATTGCCAGAGCAAAACTTGTGATACCGGCTCTGCACCGTACATTCGTTGACACTTCCCTTGCCCAAACTTCGTTGATATTTTGAGTGGCTTGAGTTGCATTACGTCGTAGCTTGAAATCGTAGAAGTAAATGTTGCAAAAATCACGTTTTGACATCTGTAATTAAAATCAAAATTATTAACAAAAGAAACATTATAATAGGTTTTAGACAAATATTTCTGAAAGAGTATAAATGAAGCTTTTGAATGACTCATTAAATCATACATTACATAAAATCATACATACTTTAATCATGTAACATTGTGGTAAATTAAAAAAAAATCAAAAACCTGCATTTCTTTGCAACAACCTAATAGTAATATTGAATATAATTTATACACAGACTAGAACTAAGAAAAGCTTAAAAACAAAGAAAAATAAAATAACACAAACAGATTAATAATGTACTATATTTTGCAGTGTTAAGAAGGTAGTTTAGTTTAAGTTTAGAAGGTTTTTAGGAGGTAGTCTACAGTCTTTTACACGTAACAATGTTTCGTCTTAAGAGGATAATCATTTAATACAAATGAAGTGACGAAAATCGGATAGTGAGAGCTCGTAGGTCGGCGGTTTGCTTCGGATCGGTACTCGCATTAGTTCCCCGTCATACATCCAAAACTGTAGAGCGATGGGTACCGCTGGGAACAGTAAGCAGTCTACCCGGTCCTTCCGCCCAACACCAGATCGCCTCGTCGGTGGGGCAATGTGTGCCAGAAGTGCACAACAGTACATTGTAGGTCAAAGTGTGGCGGCATTGAGCGCGATCGGATCGATTCATCCCGATCGACATTATTGACGATGAGAAAACGGTGGAAGACAATAAACAGATACGAAAACACACAAATAATAATTCATTTATTCTAGTTCAGACGACATTACACCGATTTGAATCATTTCATTTCATACATAATTTATTTTGTACACTAAAACAAAAAAATTTTGAATTAGTTTTTTTTATTAATTTTCATTTCACAGAATCACCGCAACAAGTAATTTAGAATAGTAAAAATATTCAAATAAAGAAAAAATAATTAACTTGTAGATTTTATTTTGGTGTACAGAGTAATAACTGAATCAGTTTCAAAACCACATTCATTGCCAGTTCTCTCATCTTCTAACACATATCCCTTAAAAAGTAAAATCTGTTCGTTGGGTGCTAGTCCAATCCTTTCTTGAATCTTTTTCTTCAAATCAATGACTTTTACAGATTTTACTGTTACAATCGAAATGATTGTTCCATCAAATGTGAGAATTAATTTTATTCCGTCGGTACTTCTAAAAAAATAATTATCAATTAATTGGTTTATTAACAATAATTCAAACCTTAATTTATAAATGACATGGATCACTGATTGATCTCTTATTTTATAATCCCCAACAGTTTTGTCTTTATCTAAAATTATTCCTCCAAAATCTAGATGAAATTTTGTTTGCTCGATTTCCATTTTTCTTTTAACCTTTCTTTTCACACAGCAGATTTTTTCAGCTTCAAATATGTCGATTACAACGGATGTATGATTATGTTTCTTGACAATTACTTGTATTTTTCTTTTAAATAAAATCAAAATCAAATAATGCAATAATTCAGTGACTCAACAACCTTAGTCGAGTATGAACTTCGATCTCTGCATTTGATGTTATTTGATATTCACCGATTAGTCTTTCATCCTCTAAAACATAATTTTGAAAAGTTAATGTTTGTTCATCTAATAAAATTCTATTTTTCTCTTGAACTTTTTTCTTAATATCCAATATTTTGTCAGTTTCAAGTACTTCAATTTCAGTTGTTCTTCCATTAATTGTCTTGATGAAGATTTGCATGTTATTTCTAATTCAATGAAAATAGTAGTAAAATATTAATATAAAATATTTTATTAAATATAAAACAAAAACATACTATTTTTCTAAATATTTATTTGTCAAAATATGCTTCGCCAGTTTTGGCATCGTCAGTTGAATAATTGAAAAATTCAAATTTAAGTCATTTTTATTGTAGTAAACCATTACGTAACATCACTGAATTTTCGGCCTTTTTAATATTATTATTATTTTTTTAATTTAAAATTAATGAAATTGAAAAAATAAAATATTTTAATATTATTAGATGAATCAATCTGAATATAAAAATCTGAATATAAATCACTCTGAATATTTATAAAATAATAATGTATTTTTATAGCTGTTAAGAACATTGAGACAATTTTCATTTTCATTTTTATTATTATCACATTTAGAGTCACTACAACTTTCGGAAGATCGTTCACCGTTTGATATTGGTTTAATTGATTTTTTTTATTTCTATTTTTAATCATGATTACTCGAAAAATTTTTCTAAATCTTTTAAAAATATTTAATTTCTAAAAATATTAATGAAAAATAATAATTTTAACAATTTATAAAAACTCAAAATAATAAAAGTTTTATAAAATTGTTAAAAATGAATATAATTTAAATTTAACAAAATGCTTTTTTTAAAAAAATATTAAACTTAGTTTTAATTAAAAATTGAACGCTATTTTTCAAAATTTATGTTTGGTTTTGTAAGTAATTTCAGCGGATTACCAGCCATCTTCAGACTAAATTAACATTAGCTTTTTGCAGGTATATATGAGAATGAGGATTATGCAATCAATAATATAATAAAGGCTCTATTTGAAAATGTTTAACAGAGAAGTTGAATGTGAACAGTGGCGTACCGAGGGGGGGGGCGGTGCGGACACCTGCCCCGGGTGCCTGAAAGGGGCAGATAGAATCGTACGGCTGAATTTACATGCTTCATATAAGTTATATATCAATTGTAAATCATTTTTTTTCTTTACTTATTAATCTCCAAATTTATTATGTCAAGCAAAAAATTAAGTGGAGCTCAACATCGCAAAAGAAAGCGACAACAAGAAGCAGATGTTAAAAAATGTGACTCATTTATGCAGTAGTTTTTGAAGCAGCAATCATTAGAGGAAATTAACAGTTATGAGTTTGGTATGGATAAGCTTGGACAAGACGCAATAACTGATCCATCGGAATACCTGAATCAACTGGATGACCTTGAAGACATGTAGCATCCAATTTCAGCCAGAAATACCCAGGTCAGATTCATCACGTGAGGCTGCTCAGGTCACTAATGAATATAAACAGTATATGCTTTTTAATTCACATGATTTAGGTTTTGTGGATCTTGATTCCATAATGGGCTCATCAATTGTGACGGGTAATCTTCGTATGGAGTTGGTTTGCCGTGAGTCAAAAGTATTTCAAAATCAGGATGCTGACGTTGTAATTAATGCTGCCCATTTAATGACATAAACGGATTTTTAACATAGTCTTAACAATGGAGATGAAGTTAACAGATCTTAGTTAGTTTATTCACAATCTAAGAAGTCGGTGTATTGTTTCTGTTGTACATTATTCACCTCATCAAGCAGTAACTCAAGATTTTCATTTCAGTTATCTTCCGGCTTTAGTAATTAGCGATTCACAGGAAAATGAGACCAGCCAAAGTCGTCGAATATCTTTCACCAAATGGAAGGAAATGGAACATCGGATTTCACAATGTAGGTTGATAGATAAGGAAGTTGAAAAAGAAATTCAAAATGAAAAACAGAAATGGCGGGAAGTACTGAAACGATTTATTGCATTCGTAAAAGTTTCTAGCCAGCTGGAATTTGGCTTTATTTGGTCACTGTTAAAGTTTCGCTAAACATGACGACACTGAATGTTATAATATTGGAAATTTTCTAGCCATAATGAAACTGATTTCTCAGTTTGATCGACTATTATCAAATCATTTACAGCATGCTATGTATGTTCCTGGTTCAGTTTCATATCTGTCACAAAGAATTCAAAATGAATTTATCAGTGTTCTTGCATCTACATTCATTGTGAGGAATATTTTAAATTTGGTATGTTGAAATTGGTTTGTTGAATTTTGTATGTTGAGTTTAGTATTTGGAAATGTGTTTCACGATAAATAATTATTCCAGTATAATTTACATTTTAAAGTACAGCGTAAGATATTTAAAAACATTAAAAATATTAAATCGTTTCAAATTTTCATATTAAAATATAAATAAAATAAATAGTTGTAACTAAGTTTTGAATTAAATAAATGTTCTTTCTTTTCATAAAATAATTTTTAAATAAAATTAATACTAAAATTACAAAATTTGAACTTTAAAAATAAAATCTGAAAATAATGAAAAATTTGTTCGAATAATTGTTTATTAAAAAACATTAACT
The DNA here is from genome assembly GCA_001938485.1 of Girardia tigrina. Lineage (NCBI taxonomy): Eukaryota > Metazoa > Platyhelminthes > Tricladida > Dugesiidae > Girardia > Girardia tigrina. The sequence goes on from MQRK01255113.1 coordinate 76,431, forward strand.
AAAAATTATCAATTTAGAAAGATGTCGAATTACGAGAGTTTTGCTGAGAGTTGTCTAAAAGACAATTCTATTTGTATTGAAAATAAAAGTTCGAAAACCCATGTTGATGTTCTTAATATTCATAAAGCAGATAATATGTGATATTCGACGAAATAAATATTATGGGTTAATGAACACGTAACATCTGACCTAGCACTTCGTTATCAAAAGTTATTCGGTTCGTTGACGTTAATTTTATAACTCAGAAAGTGACCATCAAAAAAGCTATCCTTGGTTTTATTCAGCTTCAAGCTGACAATCTTACTATGGCTAACCGTCGATCTCAGGGCATATGACAATGCAGCTGTAACGGAGGGAGAATCGCCAGGACTGAAACAAAGAATTTTCATTCGAAATCCTCGAGCATCGTTTGTAAATTGTAATAACAATAGCCTGAATTTAGCTGGATTACATGCTGCAAAACAGGATCCAGTTGTTGTGACATTTTTTTGGTACAGTTCCAGAATCTCTATGTTTTCTTTAGTGCTTCAACTGTTCGTTGGGAGACGATGAGAAAACGTCTAGCAATTACACTGAATGTCTAACACGCTGGAGTGCAACACAAGATATAGTGAAGGTAATCCAAGAACAATTTGACGGATTATTACAGCTATTAGAAGACCTGTGTGAAGATGGTACTCAAATAAATGACACTCATAATGGTGCATATAGTTTACTTCAAAATGTCATAAAGTTTAATTTTATCACTCTACTTAATTTCTAGCATACAGCTTTGTGGAAAATTCACCGAATCCAAAAACGACTTCAGGATCCATCGAGGAATTTCCATGACATATTACTTGATTTGGAAGGATCCAACAGCAACTAGGTAGCATTCAAAAGAACGGTTACATCACTGCAGCCAAAGATCTATGCGAGAAATTGGGAATTAGAATAGAAGGAAGAATCAGATGCGAACACAAGTGCCTGGTAATAATGCTCATGATCTAGAACTTAGTGCGGTTGAAGAAATAACTTGTACTATGAAGTCAGTTATCGATAGACTGAGCCAGGAGATGACAACACGATTTGGTTGTCTGAAATCGGTAGATGAAAAGTTTGGATTTCTTTTCGACATCAACAAATTGTTTGCAAGTGATATCCATGATGATATTTAACAGCACTGTGCGCACTGGATTATTTTTTATGAAACTGATATCAATGGAGCTAAATTGTTTGCAGAAATCAGTGACTGCAATATGTAGCTGAAATCACGACCAGATGCTGTCCCAAGCGGCCCACTGGAATTATTTCATTCATTATTTCCTATGACAATGACATACTTCGAAACCTGCGGATTGCTTTGAAAATTATGCTGACTATCTCTGTGTCAATTGCTAGCTGCGAGCGTTCATTTATCAAACTAAAACTCATTGTAATTTATTTGAGAGCTTCAATAGGACAGAAGCGTTGGTCTGACTTGGCATTGGAAAGTATAGAGAAGGATTGGAAAAAAACAAGAAGAAAATATATGCAATATTAAAAACAAATCTTCAACATTTAAAGTTTCATCAGACAGAACACTATTTTTTCCTGGACTTGAAGAAGATTTTGCAATGTGGTTATGAACGGAACGAAAAGAAAATAAAAGACTTGTCATACCATATATTGAGGGAGCAAGCAAATAAAATCGCATTTTCTTTTTCAGTTGCAAATTTTAATATAAACAACAGGTGCATTGAAATTTTATGAAACGAAACAGAATCTCTGTTAGAAAAATATTGAGTGTAGGACAGGAAAATTATTTTGAAGTTTTCAAACTAAAATCAACGAATGTTGATTCAAAAAAGTTTTATAATATGGATGGACTTATTTTTGGAAAACAGATTACTTGTAAAAAAACGGAGTTTCTTCGAATGTGAGATCTGGTCTTATTTTCGAAGAAAACCGATAACTAAAAATTATATGCATTATTAGAGAGGGTGCCGACAGGCTTTCCCGGCCCGGGCGCCAGATATCCTCGGTACGCCACTGAGTGTGAAGCTTGAATATTAATTTTTGGATCCATGGATCTTATTAATAAGGCCTCACATGTTACTCTCTCCCAGTTATTCTTAAATCGATTACACAGAATTTGAAAATCATTTTCTTCGATTTTTTTACATTTTAAATTATGTTCAGCAATATTGCTCCCATTATCCAATCGACTATGCTCTTTGATAAATAAATGAAAATAAATTTTGAAAAATGGCGTTCAATTTTTATTTATCATGAGTATAAATTGCCATTGTTTTTATAGATTCCTTAGTTTTAATTATTCAGAAAGTTAAAAAATATGGGTAACTTATGTTTAAAATCAAAAACACGCCATTTGTACAATAAACTTTTATTTTTATGACAATTAATTTCGACGGTATAACCATCAAATTGAATTGATAAATTTTCTATAATAATTGCAGATTTCCAAGAAACTCCTTCAGTTCCTAATACGGAATGGTCTTTGGATTTTTTTATCGCTGTCATTTTTTCCGTATCTGTCTGAATTCCTTCTGTTGTTTATTTTATGTCCTAGAAATTTTACTTCATGATGTAAATTCTTGCATATATATTTGGGTTTATTCTCAAACCTGTTTGTTTTATTATTTTAAATACTTTTCACATTTCATTGTGATGTTCCGTTTTTGATCCCATAGCTATCTATATATAATACAGGTCGTGACCCTATCCAATTAAGTGTTTGGACCAGTGATTATCAATGAGAAAAGACTGACAAAGTTTTGCTTTTTGAAGATCTAGATAGAAAATTTAAATATGTCGTTCTATCTGGAAATATAAACAAACTTGAAAAAAGTGCTATTGACGAAAAAAAGATACTGCATTGAAATCAGATGCGGCACGCCATAGGGACCCGGCCCCCCCAAATATTTTGCGAACTTGAAAAACATTCGCAAAACCTGACTTGAAAAACCTGACTTTTTCAACTCAAATCATAAGAAAATGATAAATGATGGATTTAATTTGCTATTCTATTAGGGTGAGTCATAAGTTGTGGGGCACTTTTTATTAAAAATTAAAATGTTCATAAAACAACGCACAATAAAGATTATGATTCGAAATAAAGTCCATTGTGTTCAATACATTGT
>MQRK01255116.1:10793-26858 GCA_001938485.1 Girardia tigrina
TTTGAAATTTTGGAATTTTTCAACATTCCGTATTATTTGTCTATCATTTGTATCCTTCAGCCTATAACTCCTATCATGAATCTTTTCTATGATTTCATATGGTCCTCAAATCTGTCTTCGCCTTTTGTTCTTATTTCCTTCTGTATCCAGACCATATCTCCAACCTTGTATACTCTTTTTGTCTCATTTTCTTCTGGGATGTTCTTTTCTTTTATTCTTTGTCTTATATCCTTTCTGTCTATTTTGTTTCCCATGTACTACTGTTGTCTGTCTATTTTCTTACCAAACACCACTTCCGCTGGACTGCACCCTATTGTTTTTTTTGTTTTGTTGCATTTAATGCGAATTCCCCTTCTGGTAATATATCTGCCAAAGTCATAGAATTCCTTTCTTTTAAACTAGCTTGGATGAATTCTCAAATGGTCCTGAAATGTCTTTCGATTATTCGATTTTTATTGTGGTGGTATGGACTGGAGAAAATTATTTTAACGCCTCTATTCTCCAACATTTCTCTAACTCTTTTTGCCTCAAAACTCTTATCACAATCAACATGTATCTCCTTTTGTGCACCAAATTTTAATATCCATTTTTGTAATATTGTTTGTACAATTGTCTTCGTCGTGTCTCTTGATTGCCGTCAAGCTGATGTACTTGCTAAAGTGGTCTATCATTCCGAGAATGTATCTTTCTCTTCTTACTGTCTCATACCACGATCCACATTATCTATATAAACCTTTTCAAATATTTCTGACGCTGTTATTTTAACGTTTTCTTCCTTTGTCTTCGTGGTCATTGTCTTTGTTTATTGGCACTCTATACATGTTCCGACTACCTCCTTTACTGTTTTCTTTTCTTCCTCCATATCAAACTTGTCCCTCAGATATTCGTATACTTTTTCTGCTCCTGTATGACACAATAATCTATGTGTTTGTATGATTAAATCGTTCCGTTTTTCTTTTGGTATCCATTTTTTTGACCTGCTCTCGCTTGGCTCCTTGTAGTCACTGCTAATAATCTAGTCTTATTCTTACCCTTTTTAGCTTCTTCATGTTCCACTTGACACTGGGTACACGTGTCGCAATTTCGTCTGGATAGCGTTGTTGTGTAGTTCTCCTTTCCTGTATTCTATTTCTATATCTAAACTGCTCAAGTAATTCATCCACGTTTGGAATTGAGCTGTTAATGGTTTCTTTGTATGAAACATGAACGTTATAGCTTTATGGTCCGTTCTCAGTTTAAATTTTTTCCCGTACAAGTAATGATTGAAATGTTGACAGAAATAAAAAAAAATTGCCAAAAGTTCTTTTCTTGTTATTCAATATCCTTTTTCGTGTGCTGAAATTGAATGTGACCCATATGCTATTACTTGCTCCGTGCCTGATTCACCTATCTGCGATAGTACCGCCCCTATTCTGTCAAAACTAGCGTCTGTATTTAGAATAAACTGTTTTTCGAAATTTGGAAAACTCAATATAGGTGCCGTTATCAATGCTTTTTTCATGTCCTGAAAAGCTATTTCACATGCATCTGTCCAAATTAATTTTTCTTTATTCTAGCCACACATTCCTTCCAATATTTTAGCTTTCTTCGCATATTCATTTATAAACCTTCTGTAGTAATTGCAAATTCCTAGAAAACTTCCTAAATTTTTGATACATGAGGTCTTTGAAAATTCTCTATTGCTGCTATTTTTTCTGGGTCTGTCTGTATCCCTTTATCATTTATAACGTGTCCTAAAAATTTTACTTCTTGTCGTAATATTTTACATTTCGATGGTTTGATTCTTAATCCTGTCTCCTTTCTTCTTCCAAATACTTCTTTTACTACGTTATAATATTCTTCATTTATGCTTGTTGCTATTAATATATCGTCCAGATAAACTGATGCTCCCTTCTTTATCAGTTTTAATACATTGTTCATTAGTTCCTGAAATGTTCCTGGGGCCGCTACTATCCCGAAAGGCATCCGTTTAAAACAGAATTGTCCTGATTTAGTGGAAAACGCCGTTTTTCCTCTTATTCCTTGTCCAATTCTACCTGGTAGTACGCGTTTCCTAAGTCTATTGTGCTGAAATATTTGGTTCCATATAGCCTATCCATCATTTCTGCTATATGTGGCATGGGGAATGCCTGTCTCTTTGTAATTTGGTCTAACTGTCTGAAATCTAGACATAGTCTGATTTCGTCCATGTCTTTTTTCCAAACGCATACTATTGGTGTGTTCCATTGTGAATTACATGGCTTTATTATTCCATTTCCTCTAGATTTTTGATTGCTTCCTCAAGTTTGTTCTCTAAATGTACTGGCTGTCTTCTTGGTTTTATGTTTATAGGTCCCCTGTTGTTTCTATTCTTTGTCGTAACAAATTTGTAGAGCCGATATCCCAGTCGTTTGCCATGAATATACCTTGATATTTGTGAATTATGTCTTCTAGTGTTTTATCATTTCGCGTATTTCAATATTTTTCAATGCTTCTTTTCTTCGTTCTTCGTCTGTGATTCCTTTTCCAAACTTGGCCTCGATTTCGCATATGATAATTTTACTCTTATCCTGTTGTTTATTTTCTTTCCATTGTAGCTCTATTCCGAATTCCTTCATTAATGGCATGCCCCCAATCATGTCTGGTCTTAAATTCTTTACTATTATAAATCTTATTTTCTCTGATTTCTTCCCAATTTTTATCAGTGTTTCTATTTCTCCTCTAACATTTATTTTTAATCCATTTGTTGCTGTCAATTTCTGATTTGTTTGTTCCATTCGTGTGCTCTTTAATTTCTTAAGTATTTCTTCTGTCATTACGTTTAAGGCTGCTCCCGTATCTAATAGACATTCAATTTATGTGTCCTCAATCATGACTCTGATACTTGGTCGACCCTCTAATCTGTTGTATACAATTGGTACATTTTCATAATTAGTTATTATCAACAATTCCCTTTCATCATACGTGTCCTTTTTTATGATCTTCGCCACTTTGTGACTTGTTTCTGGTTCCTGATAGAAGTTCGGCTCACTCATGAATTCTGACTTATTTTCATTAATTTCATATTTTATGTTATTTATATTTAATTTATTATTTATTTTATTTATATTATTAAAATTATTGCTACTATATATATAATTTATATAATCTGGTCTGTCTTTAAGAAAACTTACTCCAATGCCAAGATCGGTCCCTCGTTGCCTTGGCACGATTCGTTTTTTTCTATAGGTTCTCGCCCTTCTCAGTATTCTTCCTTCTCCATCATCGCGATCTGTGTTCCTCTTTCAAATCCTCTTCTGTAGTCGTCTGAGTTCCGATATCCTGGACTCATCGTTTGTGACTCTGAGAATTGTCGGCTATATCTTTGGGTTCTCCATTGATAATCCGTTCTTCCTTGATATCGTTTAATCAGATTCGTGTAACATTCCTCTGCTCTATGTCCTGGATTGTTACACCTTCCACATCTTACCTTTTGGCATTCTCGTCGCACATGACCTTCTTCTCCACATGCATGGCATGTAATCGTCATCTGACGTTTACATTCAAAGCTTTTATGTCCTATTGCCTTACAGTTCCAACCTGTGATGTTGTTCTGCATAGAAGATTGTCTTCCAAAAGTATCTCCTTTCCTCATCAAGTTTATTGTTGCCATTTCCGTCGTAGTACCTGTTTTGACCACATCTCTATACGTTGGTCGTATTGCGTGTGTGAGGAATATTTTAAATTTGGTATGTTGAAATTGGTTTGTTGAATTTTGTATGTTGAGTTTAGTATTTGGAAATGTGTTTCTCCTACCCAGATGGAAAATTGATATTTTAGATGTTCACGATAGATAATTATTCGAATATAATTTACATTTTAAAGTACAGCATAAGATATTTAAAAACATTAAAATATTAAATCTTTTCAAAATCTTCATATTAAAATTTAAATAAAATAAATAGTTTAACTAAGTTTTGAATTAAATAAATGTTCTTTATTTACATAAAATAAATTTTAAATAGAATTAATATGTAAATAAAATTAATACTAAAACTACAAAATTTTAACTTTAAAAATAAAATCAGAAAATAATGAAAAATTTGTTCGAATAATTGTTTATTAACAAACATTAACAAAAAATTATCAATTTAGAACGATGTCGAATGATGAGAGTTTTGCTGAGAATTGTCCAAAAGACAATTCTGACTGTATTGAACATAAAGTTTGAAAACCAATGTTGGTGTTCTTAATATGGTGACACACGACCACGTGATTCTGAACATCAGAGGTCCGGAGATTTTTGATGTATCAGAAACAAAAGTTGAGGCATTCATAACGAGCTTTAACAGGTATGCGAAGATAATGCGATTTTCAGAGGAAAATCTTATTAGTAACACCATATATGACTCCGGATGCCATAATAAAATATGAAGCAGCGACAGGTGAAACATGTGAAGAGAAACTAAGATCCGCATTTTCAAAGGAAAAATCTATCCTGGATCTAATGAAGGAACTGGTAGAAATGAGAATTGGATGTAGCGACGCAAGAATAATATTTAGAAAGGCTGATGAAATCATTGAAAAGTTAATTCAGAAAAAGTTGGGTAAAAAGGAACTATCAAATTTAGTTTACGCTAATCTGATAGATGACGAGAACGTACAGAAAGAAATAGCTGTTAGAGGTGTCAAGAAATCTGAAGAGATTGAAGATATTCAAACGAGAATGTTCGAATATGAAAAAAAAGAAATGCTCCTGTAGCGACATATAACACAAAAAGAGAAAATGAATGGAGAACAGTGGAAAATAAAAAAAGAACAACAAGACCACAGAACGAGAAATTCATAGAACAAGAAACAAGAAGAAATTTTAAAGTGCGAAAAATTACCTGTTGGGCATGCCACGAAGAAGTACATGTTAGAAGAGAGTGCCCTAACGTGAAGTGTAGTCATTGTAATAGAAAAGGGCATTTAAGAACACAGTGTTATGAAAACCCTAATAGATTTAGGGAGCGTGATCAATGGAAAAGGGATAATGGAAATAATCAATGGAATAACAGGCAAAATTACTCAAATCAACTGTATAGAGAACGACCAACATACACGAATAGGAAATATCCAGTAGCAGAAGTTGACGAACTAGATGATGAATTGTACATAAGAGAAGACTCTAGAAAAGGGGACTATTCTGAAGGAACGTATAGAAGAGAAGATGGCAAAAGACTGGAATATCTCGTATGTAACAGAAAATTCAGAAATGATCAGGGAAACGAGGACGCACGATCTCAGGGAGAAGTGATCAGTGTGCTACAATAGAAACTCAATGTAGGTGTATGATTGATTGTATGTATGAATGCGTTTGTGATTGTATGTTTGATGATGTGTTTGAAAATATTCCTCTGGAGATGTGTAGATTAATAATGAACTTGAAGAAGACGATGAAATATGTGCTAATATGGATATAGAAAATGAGAAAAAAATTAAAAAGAATGCTGAAGATGTATTGATATTACCGAAGTTTAACATAAATTATAAAGACTTGAAAGGTAGACCAAGTATAGAGTTCCGAATAAAGAATAAAAATGTCAATTGCCTGCTAGATACTGGAGCTCGAGTCAACGTTATTAAAGCAGAAATAATTAAAGATATGGAAGATGTCAAGATCAAAGAAACTAAAAGACGAATACATTGTGCGAATGATTCAGAACTTATAAACTATGGTATTGTTCAACTTAAAGTGATAATTGAAAGAATGCAGAAAACAGTGGATTTCTTTGTGGTCAAAGATTTAGATCCAGAAATGATTGCAGGAATAGATTTCTTGGATAAATTCAGGATTAATTTAAAGAAGGAACCATCAAATACTAATAAGTTACTGACAATACGAGACAATCCATCAGACGAGGATAGACTGAGGAGAATAAAATAGCTGTTTGAAAACAAAATTGACAACCAACTAATGGAACTTTTAACGCAATTTAGATCAATATTTATGGCCGACAAATGGGATATTTGAAGGACGTCACTGACCAAACACAAGATCGAAACGCATGGAGAATCGGTTTTTTTTCCTTATCGACAACGAAAACATTTCGAGGATAAACTGGACGATATTATTCGAAATTATGAAGAAAACGATATTACAGAGAAATGCAGTTCACCGTGGAATTTCCCTTTAGTTTGTGTTTGGAAAAAGGAGAAACAGGACATTCGAGTGTGTGTAGATTTTCAGCAATTGAATAAAATCACCGTTAGACCGGCATTCCCAATGCCGAATGTTGAGGAAATGTTGAATACACTAAATGGAGCAAAGTATTTTAGCACAATCGATTTAGGAAACGCATACCATCAAGTGGAACTTGAAGATGGATCAAAAGTCAAAACAGCATTTTCAACAAAGAATTGCCAATACTTGTTTCAAGAGAATGCCATTTGGAATTGCGGTGGCACCAGCAGCGTTTCAAGAACTGATGGTAACAGTTTTGGGTGAATTAAATTGGAAAGAGGCAGTTGTGTATTTAGACGATATTTTAATTTTCGCAAAAGACAAGGAAGAACACCTCAAACGAATTGAACACGAATTTAGTAAAATAAAGCAATCGGGTATGAGAATTAATCCAGATAAATGTAACTTTATAGTTGAAAAGACAAAGTTGTTGGGATATGTGATCAGCAGAGATGGCATAGAAACAGATCAGACAAAGATTGATGCGATAAGCAAGTTTCTGAATCCTTCATGTGTAAAACATTTGAGAAGCTTTTTAGGTTTAACGAACTATTACAGGAAATTCTTAAAAGATTATGCAAAGTATTCAAAAGTATTGGAAGGACTATGCGGAAAGAATAAAGAAAAAACTAATATGGACGGACGAATGCAACGAAGCGTTTCAAAAATTAAAGGAAAAGATGATCAATACACCAATACTAGCATACCCAGATTTCGGAAAAGAATTCATATTGGACATGGACGCTAGTTTTGACACCATTGGCGCGGTGCTATCTCAGAAAGATATGTATGGAAGAGAAAGAGTGATTGCATATCGATCCCACAAAATGAACAAACATGAATTGGGATACTGTATTACGAGAAAAGAACTGCTGACAATCTACTATTTTACACAACACTTCAAGCACTATCTGTACGGCAAGAAATTTCAATTAAGAACGGATCATAAAGCCATTACCTTTATGATGACGACAAAAAACCCAATCACTCCACAATTTCAAACTTGGATAAATTTTCTAAGTGGGTTGGATATGACAATGGAATACCGGAAAGGTGAAATACACTCTAACGCCGATGCAATGTCGAGAAATTCCTGTGAAATGTGTGTACAATGTCAAACTATACATGAGGAAGCTAAGAAGAGTAAAGCTAAAACAAGAATCCTAGCGTTAGACGATGAATCCAAAGGATTCAAATGGCAGAAAGATAATGACGAGATAAAACAGATTAGATCAGATATCAAAACTGGGAAAACAAAGAAATGGTTACTGAAAGATGATATTGTAACGACAATGGATAACAAATACTGGATTCCGAAAGGTAAAAGGACTGAATTCGTGGAAGAAATACACAAGATGCTGTGTCACTCTGGTAGCAAGAATGTTTATAATTATTTGAAAGATGATTTCGATATGGAAGATATGAGAAAAACGGTAAAAGAAATTGTGCAAAGTTGTATGAATTGTCAGAAAAGAAAGACCTTAACAACAAAAACAAAAGAGAAACATATTAAACAATCTGCTGATGAACCATTCGAAAAAATATATATGGATTTCTGCGGACCTTTTAAAAGAAATATTTATGGATGTCAATACATACTAGCGATAATTGACCAATTTAGCAGATACATCAGTTTGAACGCAGTAGCTCATCAAGACGAGAGAACCGTGCGAAAGGTCTTACTAGACAAATGGATTTGGAAATACGGACCACCAAAAGAAATCCATGTCGATAGAGGAAAAACATTCGAATCAGCCCTTTTTAAAGAAACAGCAAATAAATTTAAAGCTGAGATAGTTATTCCAGTCCTTACCACCACAATACCAATGGGGTTGTTGAGAGACAATTCAGAACAATTAGGGATGCCATGAATATACGGATGAAAGACGAGGTCCACAAAGATTATATATTCTTTATAATTTTTTTTATATAATAATTTTTATATTAAATTATTTTCTTATTTTTCTTTATTTATATTATAATATTAAAGGTGAATTCAAGTTTTCATGAATTATTCGCTTTTGGGTCAATTGTTACTATAATAGTTATTAACATAAAAATTAAATAAATCAATTTCATTTCAGATTCATTTGGTGAAAGAATATTTTTACCTCTGTCGAATTCTGAGAATTCTTTGACTCTCTGCTTGAAATTCAATCGAACTCTTTTTCCGTGTTTCCTTCAACAAATGGATGTACATAAATCCACTTGTTGTGATTCATCCAAGCAATCTCTGCTTCATTTGGCTGCTCTGTCTTTACAACCGGACATTTGCAAATCATTGCTGGAAGCTAAAGCTTTGGTGAATGAATTGAATGAAGAAGGAAACACTTGTCTGTTGGAGCTGTTGTCGAATGTTGATTGTTTGGGAAGACACAATAATAAAGTAGTGATTGAAGTTGTTATTATTGATTCTATGGAGGTCGCATTCAGAGTATCGATGATTTAATCGAAGTTGTTAAAATATTGATCGAGTTCGGAGCTGACATAAATGTGAAGACTCGTCCAGGACAGACCGTGCTCCAATGTGCCTCGAGATTCAACAATGAGAAGTTGTTCATTTTATTAATCGATGATCCTTTTACAAATCGATAATTTAATTATTAAATCTCCATTTTTAGTTTAATGGTGACATTACTGAAGAACCAGTTTGGTCGGATCAATATAACCAAAGATCATTTTCAGTGGTCATTCTCGCACCACTGGACTCAATACCCTCAGATCTTGATCAACTTGTTGTCCAGAGAATGTCTGTCAACATTTATAACTGCAGAAATAATTCATTCAGTTCTCAGTGATTCTCGTTCTCCTTTGATCAAATCTTTGTTCGACAATGCAAATGGAAATGTTCAACAATCGGTGATTGAAGATATTCTAATGAGAGCCGCGAGAAATGAGGACAAAGATTTGTTTGAGTATTTCTTAGAAAAAGATTTAGTTAAAGCAAAATTGTTCGATAACGGAGAGACTTTATTGACGAATTTGTTGAGAGATAAGAACATGAGCTTCTGCTGGAGCTTGATTAAATCAAAATACATCAACTTCTATGTGAACATGAGGAATATGAAGGAACAACTGCCTCTACAAATTGCTATAGAGATGGACGAAATGAACATTGTTGACGCTTTAATAAGTGATACAAATAATATCGACAATGAAGACAGAAATGGGGAAACAGCGCTGATGCAATTGTTGAAGAAGATATCGAATTGCAGTGACGTAATGACTTTGATTATTGATGGATGATTAAGTAATTTTACATGATTAGGAAGGCGTGAAGAATCGATTATTTATATCGATAAAATCCCTAATTAAAAATAGAGGAAATATTTATCTGAGCACTTCTCAAAAGAAAACAGCAATTGATTTTTGTACTGAACCTTCGGTGAAGAAAGAAATAGAACAAGTTGACAGAGATCATCAAATAAAGGGAAGAAGTGATCAACATAGAGAAAATACTCAACAAATAAATGATCGAAATAAAAAGGTCGTATAAATATATAAATAAATGTATTAATAATAAATTCAGGAGTGTCCAGTTTGTCTCTACAATGAAATCGATTGTGTATTCGAATGTGGTCACACTTTTTGCCTGGAGTGCAGCGAGGAGTTATTCAAATGTCCGCTGTGTCAACGCGAGCCGACAAATCCTAAAAGAATTTATTTGAACTGAGGAAATGATTAGTTACTTTATTAAATTGATTTGTTGAGTTAATAATAAAAAATATTTTAAAACGTTTAGAAAGATGCTTTTATTTGTATTTAAGTTATCGCCTGTTGTACTAAGATACGATTTTATCATCTGAAAAATATAGAATCAGTATTCACAAAATCATTCAAAAATTAAAACAGAAAAAATTCATTCGAAATAGATGCAGAAGAATTTGGAAAAGGTGAAGCAGCGATTAAAATAGCTCCAACGAAACATTAAACTCAGTTCTTATTTTAAACCTGTAGAATGAGAGTTTAAATCTTTGTGTGATATTTAATAGTTGATTTAATAATCTCAGTTATTCAATATTCCATATTGCCGTGTAATCATTTTGATGGTAGAATAAATTGTTTTTGGTGTTCGAAGCACAAGCTATCCAGTTATTACTATCCTGTACCAGGTATTGTTATTCCTAGCTAGAAATGTGTAACCTGTTTACTCACCGTCTTGTCACGAATAGTGGATTGAACGAGGAATTCATAGTTGGCACAAACTTGCGCTGATTACATCCCTCCCTTTGTACACACCGCCCGTCACTACCGATTAATTCACCGGCGAAGAAATTCTTTACGTTCGAATTCTTTACTTTTTCAGGCATTTCTACAACTTCCAACGTGAAAAAATTTTCAAAAGCCAAAATGATGCTCAAAATGTATTGATGTATTGAATTGAAATGTATTGAATAACTTAATAATAAACTTTTGTTTCTGTGAATTTGCACGTCTTTTTAAATTATATCTACTATGAATCTTTAATTCGATTCAAAGATTTCGGAACCTAAAAATCATTTTTATACATATTTTAATAATTTCTTTTTGATATTAACCCTTACATGCCTGATTTTTGTTTTTAATTAAAAAATGTCTTGTATAGGAACTGAGTCATAGATTATGTAAACACTTACCCACCAAAAAGAAATTCTTTTAATTCTTTAGAATAAAAGTTCTTGAAGATTCGAATCGCCAGTTTGGGGTAAAACTACGTCAATAGTGTCAAAGCTTGCACCGGCATCCAAAATAAAGTTTTCATTAAAATTTGGATATGCCAAAATTGATGTCGTCATCATTGTCGGGGTTCTTTTTGGTGAACTTTAATTTTGATATTTTCAAATTAAAAATCATATTTATATTTTGGATAAATTAAAAATAATATTCGGTTAATTAAAACGAAATAATCTTTACATAAAAAAATTTAAGTTTATCGATTATTAGGTTCGTGATTGAAATCAGAATTCATAATTTTGCAAACTTTATTACTACTACAATTTTCATTATTGAAACAAATTTATGAGGAACTATTTCAATTACATAATCCAGATCTAAAAATTCTAAATATACATAATAATATCGGTAAATATACAAATATGTTATTTTATTCAATTTTGTATAAATCATATTTTGCTTTTGCAGTATTAATTTTTACAATTTTATTGATTGAAATATAAATTTAGATCTTTAAAAATATTTTAAAAATTCAATTCTTTTTGATTTTTAATCATTCGATGATAAATTATTTTTTTAATAAAACCTTTTATTTAGTTTTTAATAGAAATTACATTCAAAATCTACTTTACAATATTCTTTAACTTCGAAGATGATATTTTAATTGCGAATTTTTAAAATTAAATTTTTATAAAAATTTTTCCCAAATTAATTAAAATATTATCATTACTCTAAATTTTTTAAAAAAAACTTATTTCATTTTAATTAGTATTAGGTGTATAACTTAGTTTTTTGGATTTTTTTGCAGAACAGACAAGTTTATTTATATGACATAATAAGTTTTATTCTAATCAAAATATTTTCCATCGTTAATTATGACTTTCGANCATCTTTCAGGCAAATTATGAATTCCATCGAAAACAAAGTTTTGGTCTTTTTATGCGATCCATTGTTCAAGCTATTTTTTTATATGTTCCTGGTTTCTGAAGTGCTGGTCCCGAAGAGCGCTTTGCATTGATCGGAACAGATGATAATCTGATGGGGCACAATCTGGTGAATAGGCAGCATGTGGTAGAATTTTCCATTTAAGTGCTTCCAACGTGTTTTTTACTTGTTTTGCGACATGTGGCCGAGTATTGTCATGTAGTAAAATCACTGTGCGCTATTTGTTGGCTGGAATAGAACGTTTTACCTTCAATGCATCGTTCAATTTCATTAACTGTTGTTGGTAACGTTCTGCATTAACAGTTTCATTCGAATTCAGTAGCACCTTTCTGATCCCACCAAATGCACAACATAACCTTGCTTCCATGAATGTTCCTTTTTGCTGTTGACATGGACGGTTCGCCGGGATGAACCCACGATTTCTTGCGTTTAGAGTTAACATAATAGATCCATTTTTCATCTCCAGTCACAATATTATGTAAAAACGACCATCTTCGTTGTCTTGTAAGCAATGAATTGAATATCAGTACTCGACTTTCAATGTTGGCTGAGATTCAATTCATGTGGTATCCATTTTCCTTCTTTTTGAATCATTTTCATAGTATGTAGACGTTTACTTATGGCTGCTTGAGTAACATTTAACTGTTTTGCAAGCTCTTTCTCTGATTGAGTAGAATCTTCCTTCAGTTATGATTCCAAATCTTCATCTTCGAATCTTTTTGGTTGACCGGAACGCTCTTTGTCACTTACGTCGAAATCTCCACTTTTGAAACGTTTTTACCAGTTCTTGCAAGTCTGTTGAGTTGGTGCATGTTGACCATAAGTTTCTTCAAGAAGCCGAACAATGTCTGCAGCTTTTTTCTTTTGATTAAAGCAAAACAGTAGTGCTTCCCGCAAATGTTGTTTTGTTGGTATGAAAGTTGTCATGATAAAACGTGATTAAAAATATGTTTATGACACATTTAAGGTCAATGACCTACTTAATTTTAATGCTATGATTTCAGCACTTTAAAAATCTGTACGTACGACTGTAAAATAATGCTTATTACAAAGGTTATACCATCTCTTAGAAAATCCAAAAAACTAAGTTATACACCTAATAACATAATATCTGTGAACTATATTTTTTACAAATTTTGTTTCGATCTAATTAGTAGAAATGTTACTACAAAATATATTTTTGAAAAAAATATTATTTATTTTAATTAGTAAAAAGTTGTAAATTTTAATATCCAAATATTATCTATGACGGGGTTCTTCTTGGTGAACTTTAAATTTTCGATATTTTTAAAAATCATATTTATATTTTAAATAAATCAAAAATAATGTTCGGTTAATTAAAATGACATCATTTACGCGCTCGGGCTGCTTGCACTCTAACCCAAATTTCTTGAATAAACATCTCACTTCATTCGCATTAACCTTGGACTCATCTACAAAAATATCATCAACGTAGGATCCAGTGGCAGCATTAATCGTTTGATCAGACGACAAAACTTTTCTCACAATTTCCGTCATGATGGTAGAGGCTGTATTTAGACCGAATCCCATCCGTGTTAACGCGAACTTTTTCCGTTGATAATACATGACTGAAACCGCCACATGGCGGGATCAACAGGAATTTGCATGTATGCATCAGATAAGTCCAAAATTGCAAAACTGTCATTCTTCCTTCTCCACTCACGTAACTTTTCTAAACAAACGTCCGAAGAACCGCTGTAAACATCGATATATTTGTTCAATTCCCTGAAATCGAACACGGGTCTTATCTTATCCTTATTCAACTTGGCTATACCATAAATTAGGATCGACCCCACTGACGCGCCCATTTCCTCGTCGTCATACTCTATTAAATACCCTTTTTCCATCCATTTATTTAAAATATCCATCGTTGATTTGTCTTTTAGTTTTGACTCTTTCAATACGGTTTTTCTCCACGGTAACTGATCGGGAACATCTGATTTCCAATCCCAAGAAATTGTCCACACTTTGTTGAAACGAATCCTGAAATTGTGTTTCATCGTGCCTCCCTCTTCAGTAATTCTAGTCCCAGACAACTCGTCAGTTGGACCCGAACTACAAACATTTACTAGATCGGAACTCACCCCAAACTTTACAATTCCATTATAGAACACCATTCCTCCTAATTTCGCAATCACATAAACACCAAACAATAAATCCAAATTTTCCGGCAACGTATTCATTACAATACAATTTTCGGTTACCTCTTTATCATCCACGTTGATCCTTGCTGTACCTGTACCAACAAACATCAGGGACCCATTAGCCACAGTAACTTGCTCTCGATTCCGCTGCATCAACGGTCCTTCCACATTGCATCTTTTCACGACTGATCGCGAACACCCGGTATCCACTAATGCTCTGAAGTTTTTTTCCATTGACGATACATCGAATAACTGGAAGCGACTTTAATCCCTACGAGAAGTCGCTGGCGCTGACGACTCTTGGCTCACGTTTCCGGCCCGACAGAATCTAGCAATGTGTCCCTTCCTTCGACATCTAAAACATAATTTTACTCTTGGAAGAACTTTTAGGACGATCCTCTTCCGTCTTTTGAACGCCCTTTTCATCAGCTTGATACGGTTTTTTAACACTCTGATCGGCGCTAACGCCGCTACAACTACGTCCCTCCAGCTTATTTATTCCCCTCCGATCTTATAAACTTACCTGTGACGTTTGAGTTGTGTTTTCTGCAATACTAATATACATCCGGCTCACTTCCACTATTTCACTCCATTCTCGGACTCCTCGTTTCTCGATTTCCAAAGCGATTTCCGCTGGTAATCCGGCTAAAAATGCAGTGATTTCTAGATTGTCGACCGTTTTTTCCAATTTCGACACTTCCGCAGCGTATTCGTCAAGAGTGCTGAAATCTGAATATTTAATACATTGTAATTTACGATACGTCTCTCGCGGTTTCACTCCAAACGCTGCATTCAATACTCGAAAAACTTCTCTGACATCTCCCTGTATATATTGAGAGYCGATCCACTCAACACGAACGGCATCAATACAAATACATCCTTTATCTGCTGCATCGACGTCAATAAAACGAACTGCTTCTTCCATAGTTCCCACGATTGATTCCCATTGAATTTCTCGAGACAATCAAGGATATATTTCATGTTCGACATTGCCCGGATAGCTTGTTGTAGAGAATGACAATGAATAACAAGTTCCTAAATAGTATTAAATCTAAAAAACACGTTTTTTCCAAAGTCCGGAATATTTAAACAAAATATAAAAATCAAATTAACGAGACTCTTATTTTCGATTATCATCTCATCACACAAAAAGTTAATTTTTATTCTCGAAAAACGACATTCAAAATAAATTTAAATCCGAATTTATAATTAAAATCGATCGATAAATTTATCGAATTATTAAATCAATTAAATTTTAATTAAATGATTAAAGCGAATTAATATTTATTTATCGCCGACATTTTTGTTGATAATTGAAAGAGAAATAAAAGGGAAATCGTGGGCGTGAAGATTAATTCAAGTAAAGAATAATAAAGAGAGAGAAATAGGAGAGAGAGATTTGTTTGAATCGAGCCGATCGTCATAGCGACAGCGCCACATTAGAATATCGATCGAGTGACTGAGACTGATTGAAACTGATTGATTGAGACTAATGAGTGTCAACGGCGATCGCCAGTGGAGACCGCCCGCCCTCTCGACATGCGCGCCTCCATTCGCTCCGCTTGGTCCTCAGAATGCCGAGTCGGTCGAATCGGCCATCGGCGAGCTTCAGAGGATCGTGGCGGACGAGAGGGAGCGCGCGGCGGAGCACAAGATGAATTATGCGGTGCTGAAGGAGGAGCACGCGCGTCTGCGAGAGCGGCTGGACGAGGAGGTGCAGGAGCGGCGGGCGGAGGCCGCGTGGGCCACGGAGGCCGTGGAACGATTAGAGAGGCGCCTGGCTGCAGCGAAGACCGAGGCGGAGCGACTTCGCGCGGGCCACATGGGCTAGGAGCGCGTGGCCGTCATCACAAGCAAGGTGAGTGAGAGAATGAGCTGGAGACACCGGCCCCAATGTTCGATTATCGTTCATGTTGGATCTGTTATTCATTTAGTTTTATTTATTTTTGAATTAATTAATTTTATTTAATTTTTTAATTAAATATTTCATTTATTTACAATTATATTAATAAATATTTTTCATTATTTATTGAATATTTTAATTATTTATTACTTTATTTTTCTTGTTTATTTTGTTCATTCTTAAAAATTATTTAAAATTTATTTTTAATTAAATTA
>MQRK01255119.1:7894-18418 GCA_001938485.1 Girardia tigrina
TTATGTACGTGTTAATATATGTAAAATTTTAAATTGTAATAAATGTTATTTTTCTGTTGTATATTCATTTTTTGAACTTTATGTCATTTTGTTTTCAAATAGCTGCCGCACCCTGTATTTCGGTTTGAGATTACTCCGTATTTATTCGCCAAGACCTGCAATTTCTCAGAGGCCGGGTGATGGACTGCGACCTCAATGGGAATTTGGTGATCTACACCAGTGGAATGGTTCCGATTTAGGTGAGATACCGAAAGATCTTCTACCTGAACACGCCAACCCCCCACCTTCGCCATGGCGCGACTGCCACACCAAGCCAGCTCTCGCACCAACAATATATATATATTAAAAAAATATATTATTGTAGTGTCCAAAATAAATTTACTTTACAAAAAATTTACATTTTTCTGTCAAAAGAATTTTATTGTCTGTAAAAAAAATTTAATTAATTTCTATATATAAAAAATAATTGCTCACATATAATAATCGAATAGAGACGTATGTTAACAAAAAACATTTGTGTTAATTGAAACAAATGTCGATCGAAAAATAGCAATTGTTTTAATATTCATAAAATGATAAATAATATTCTATAATGATATATAATATTATATAGCGACCTACCTAATAGATGCAAAATTTTCCAACCTTGTGATAATCAAAAATGAAATCTAGAAACCTATAAACTGACCTTGACCCTGAGTTAGCTGCTCACTAGCAAGATATTAACCCGCATCGACATGCTGAGTATGAAAACAAAAATAAAGCAAATGTGTCAGTTTGGTGTATGTAATCTAACCATGGATGGGGGCTACGGCAAGATTTTATGGGGACGGGGGGATTCGTCTTGTGTAGGAGCAACTATTAGAAAAATTAAGAATGTCAAAATTTTCATTAAAAATTGATGAAACGACCATCAATAACTCTGCTTTTCTTACATGTGTGCGGTACATTGATTAAAATATTTTTCAAGTGGCTTATGGTCAGAATAAATCTCAAATGTACGTGATTCACTCTGAAATATCGAATACCATCGTAAACTGCTAATAACTCACGGTCGTAGGTTGAATACCGTTGTTCCTGAGTTTTCAATTTCCTTGAATTGAAACCAACCGGGTACGTTTTCTTGTCAACCATTTGCTCTAAAACAGCGCCCAGTTGGAAGCATCTGTTGTTAATTTTTGTTCTGAATTCTCTACTACCATTTGAATTCTCACAGTTGTCTGTAATAAGTTGCGAATTTTATCATTCTTTTTATTCAGTTAATGGAGCTAAAACTTCTGAGCATCGCAGAATACATTGGTGATATAAATTAATCCTATCAAACAATCTGCGAATTTCTCGGACCGAGTTTGGCTCCTTCAAACTTATCATATGGTCCAATTTTCCCCTTATTGGTCGTGATTTTTGTTTTGATATTGTGTTAGGGTTCCGAAATATATATGAACACTTTTTATGTAGAAAAAATTTTAAAATAATTCTTTTGGTATAATTATTAATTTCAAATAAAATAATATTTAGCTTAACAAAACTTGGAATTAAAAATTATAAATATTTTAGTCTTTGTTTTACTTCATCAATTTTCAAGGCTGATGAAAATTACTATATAAACAGCAGCAAATCTAGTTTTAGTTGGCCCAAAAATATTTTCTGAAAATTTGCCTAACAAGAATTCTCATAACAAGTAACGTAAATACAAAGTTTATTTTATTTTTATTTTATTCTTTTAAAATATTATTCTTTTAAACCATAAGTAACCCGTATGGGAGAAAAAGGTTTAATTTAAATTTAAACATTCGTTCCTTTTTGGAGATTCACAGTTTTTACTGTAATCTGTTAACTCGTACGAAATATTGTTTTTGTGTTTGTGTTCTGTCATCAAGAATTTAATTATTATTATTGTTTTTGACTTGTTAATATTTATTATTTTAAATAAAGTTTCATAAAAGAATTTGTGTTCATTATTCATATATTTATGTTGGAAGTCCTTTCTGATTAATTGGAGTCAGATTAAAGATTAGCGATTAAAGATTAAAGTTTAAAGAATAAAGATTTACGATTAAAGATTTAAAATTTGTGTTTAAAAAGTAAATAATTATATTAAAGATTTCTAATACCCAACAATTGTATATCCGAGAAAGTTTCTTTCTTTTATTGTAAACTCGCATTTCGATAAATTGACTTTATAAACAAAACCTAATATATTGAATACTTGCTGGAGATCCAAAATATAAATGTTTATATCTTCGCTACCGATTAAGATGCCATCGTGGTCGATTACTACATTACTGACTTTTCTAAAGGCGTGATCCATAGTTCTTTAAAATGTTGCTGCTGCATTCTTCAAGCCAAATGGCATCTTGGAGAACCAAAAAAAGGCCGAAAGGTGTTAAGGTTGCTGATCGGAATTCAAATATTAAAATTATAATTTTTAAATTTATTATTATCATTAACATCATCGAAAAAAGAACCCCGAAAACTTTTCATCTTCAAATTTACAATCATTTTCACTGAAATCTTATTATGACGGTTAATGCAAAATTTGTTTTTTGTGTTTTTTTATGGTGGAAAAAATTAATTTGAAGAAAAGAATGAGTTTTTTAACATTTATTTTGTAAAAAAACATTTTTTTTGTGGTGACCTTAAGATTTGTTTGTAATAATAGAATCAAATCAAATTGTGGAAAAAATAAATCGTTTCTGGAAAAAATTGTTTTATAGTATTTGTAGAATTAGTCGTAGTAAATTAACAATTTCATAATCATTAAGTGATTGATATTTTATAGAGAATAATTCGATTTCATATCGTTGATAAGTGACTTGATGGAATAATGTATGAAGAAAGTGATTGAAAGTATAAAAAACAAATCCTAATTTCTATGTGAAATTTCTGTTCAGCACAGATACGTATTGTTTTGACCCAGCCGTATTGACCCGACTGTTTTGACCCGAATTTTAGTTTAATTTAATAATTTTTTTTTATTTTTGATGGTTTTGAACCTCTTTTTTAGTTTAAGTTAATTACATTTTTCTTGTAGATGGTTTTGATCCCATTTTTAAAATTTAATTTAATGAACTTTTTTAGGGGCATTAAGAAAACACGAACCTTTTTTATAAAACTTAAAAAACATGAACTTTTGAAAACACATTAACTTTTTCTTCAAAATTGGACAAACTAACTTTTCTTTGACAAATGAATTGATAAAAAAAATTAATAAAAATTAGAAATACGATTTTGAATATTTTTATTTTAGACGGTTTTGAACCCATTTTTAAAATTTGAATGAATTACTTTTTTATTTTACATAATTTTTTAAAATTCTATTTAACAATTACATAGAAAATATTATTTTTAACGATGACGATGGCTGGACAACCGTTATTGATAAAAATAAAAACATTATTTATAACAGTAGCGGTTGGAAAAACCAAAAATCGATTAATAATCATGAAATTAATAATATTGAAAAAATTAAAAAGAATAAGAAAAAGCAAACATTTTCTGATTAGTTTAAATCATCAAATAACAATATTTAAAAAAAATGGAAAAATTTTTCACGCATTTCGGTATCCTCATTGACTGTCAAAACAATCAATTACAGAACACCAAACCATAAACCACTCACAAACACACAGCACCCATACTAAAAACGACAATCATACAGAAACTGACAAACAACCGTTATTCCAACTTAATCACCAACCATATACTACAATTATCACAAAGCAGCCTGAAGAACATAAACAGCCACAACACACCCATCAACCAAACGCTTCAACACCAACACAGCAAATACACTATCCTCGCGGTAACCCGCCTTTACCAATCATCTCCGAAAGCGGTGGGTTATGTTGCGTTCATTGTCCCTTCCCAACAAAATAAAGAAATAACAGAAGCACTTTTAATAAAGCATTTCGTACCATCCAATCACATCAATATATTTTAATTGACATCAATAAATTAATCCACGGGTTGCATAATATCACTTGCATAACAAGCAAGTATAAAAGAAGATCGCTTTACAAACCTCAAAGAGAAGACCTGAAGATGCATGTGAAGGCGAAACATAATGTCAAAAATAAATCTTTTACCGATAAATGGCGTTTTTGTTATTTATATACATACATATATATGTATATTTTAATATAAATAAATATAATCATCGTCCCACAAGTTATTATTGCTAAGATAACTCACAATTTTTACAAATTATTATTACAGTTTGGATTATTTTCTGAATAATCCTTAGTAATACTTTCATACATCAATATCGTTCTTAATTGAAAATAAATTTAATTTCTTT
The DNA here is from genome assembly GCA_001938485.1 of Girardia tigrina. NCBI lineage: Eukaryota > Metazoa > Platyhelminthes > Tricladida > Dugesiidae > Girardia > Girardia tigrina. The sequence continues at coordinate 12,195 of MQRK01255119.1, forward strand.
TTAACTCTTCTTATTAAAACAAACTTTTTCGTTAACATATATATTAGATTATTCATTTAATTAATAATAATTTAAATATTAAATTCAATTCAAGGACGCAACATACAGAGTGTTTCGAAATATTACTCAAAATTAAGAATCAAATAAGAATTTTGATTTTGTTTAAATAAATTAAAAAAACTGTTAATTTGAATTTTCGTTTAATAATACAAAGACGTCATATTTTTTCTTTCCTGAACAGTTATATCGATCAAAGCAAGTGCAATATGATCGACTTTCAACATTATTGTAATTGAAATCTGTGTTTGGATAAAATAGTGATACTTCCTGTTTTTATCCATTCCAAATTCTGTCCGATAATTCGCTCGATAAAGAGCATCTCAATCCAAATCAAATCGATAATATCAACTTTGATTTATCAATAAATATTGTTAATGCATGTTTAAAAGTGAATATTTTATGAATTTCGTCATGGATGAAAAAGACATTTAATAAAAAGCAAATATTTAAATCCCAGTTTAAAATGGTTTATTAGTCTGAGGGTTACAGACTTCGAAGTTATATGGTCTTCCAAAAATTCACAAAACGGACATACCAATGCAACCGGTTTTGTCAATGATTGGTAGTGTACATTATAATGTAGCAAAGACATGGGTTAAATTACTAAAACCATTGGTTAATAATCCTCTCGAGTTTAAAGATAGGTTTGAATTTGTTGAGAAGATTTCAAATCTAACATTAGTTACTGTTTCGTTTGATGTTGTAAATTTGTTTAGATGAATTCCGTTAGATGGAACAATTCAGTTATGTATCAACCTTTAGGATGAGTTGGTTGAAGATAAATAGAAATCTATGAGTACTAAAGCCCTGAAGGTGTTACTTAAATTTAGTACGAAAAATGTTCCTTTTTATTCTATGATGATTGGTAAATTCAGATTCATGGAGTTGCTGTAAGTTCTCCATTGGCACCAATAATCACCTCAATTTTCTTGAAAAACTTTGAGAAAATTTTAAAATTTATTCAGATGTACTATCATCATTTTAACACTAGATGTCGATGACACTTCTTAATTTGCAGAATAAGGAAAATGCCAAAGTTTTTTTAAATTACATAAATACTGTAAAATCCAAAAATAAAGTTCACTTATAAAGTTTAAGATATAAATAAAATATCTATTGTAGATGTTTTTATAGGAAAACATCATGATAAGGTTATGACTAGGTTCTATAGAAAACCAACGGACACTGGTTTATACAGTATTCCGAATAGCTTTTGTGACCCAAAAGCTGATATTAATATGATCTAAGGTATGATCACATGATCACAGGGTATGGAGCTTAACTTCTTATGAGATTTTTGATGTGGAACTCAATACGCAATTTTGTGTACCACCACATTCACGTTTTTTATCGTTTGTTTGAAGAGAAATTTATTTTTATTTATAGTCTCTTTAATTGATGTTTATCGCCTTCTCTCTCTCGATTTATATCATTATCTCTTTTACTATCTCTATCTATTTGTCCTTTGTAGCAGTGTAAATACTATTCGCTCACAGCGTGAATTGAACTGTTTAAATTGGTGTTTTTTTGTGTTAATATTGGAAATGAACTTTTTTTCGATTTGTAAATCGTAATCGATATAGGCAATTGTACATTTTTTTCTGTTTGATTATTTTTAATGAAAATTTAATTTGATATGTATGAATATAGTTGAAAATGGTCGAAATTGATATTGAAATTTCTATTTTAATATTATTTACGAAATTAAATTAAAATTATTAAAAACGTTATGAATCATGCAATTAATTTTTTAACGATAAGTTTTTTTAACTGAATGTCGATTATTGTTAAATTTGTCTTAGCCTGAATATATTTTTAAATCCTTAGACATTTTTTATTTGATTTTGAAATGGACTTGGAATTTGATATTTTTGTCTGCTATTCGATATGGACAATTTATTAACGATAAAATATTTCCCAATGACCGAATTTTCGTCGCAGCGGTCAGCAGCAAGGCCGTTTTCTCGATTCTGTCAACGATTGGGAGTAGCGTGCAGAGTTCGCCGATTTTGCGAGTCGCGAGCATGTCATCCTGCGGAGATTAACAGCTACTTAACAGACTTAGTTATTGTTAGAGTTTATTCGACAGAATAGGAATTTTTGAATTTGAACATTGGCAAAAACTGCAAGGCTGTACGAGGCGTGATGGCCGCCCCTGTTTTGTGTTTCTCTTTTGGTTTTCGTCTTCCCGAACAGGACTTGTTCACTGGAGATCAGAAATAACAGCCTCGGTCGAATTGCAGTTGGACGTGTCTCTTCCTTCCATCAATATACTTAGTGATCAGGATCGGTTCCTTGCATGAGATCGGCCATCACAATGACGGTTAGAGTTGGATAGAGAAAGATTTATATTAGATATAAAAGATAGTGTTTTTTAATTTTGATTGCAGTTTTTTAATGTCCACCCAAAAGTTAATAATGGATTTTTTTAAGAATAAATGTCTTTCACTGGACTGCAGTGTTCTGAATTACCATAAACCTCGATATATGGGTTCTCCTCACAGAGATAAATTTGTTTCGTCGCATTGACGTCTGTGATTTACTCCTCAAATGTCACGAAAATGATCCATTTTTGAAGTGTGTCATTACTGGGGACAAAAAATAGATAAAAAATGTCATTTTTGAGAAAATGATGAACGGTCCCAAAACATTTTGAAAGTCAATATATATCAAAATAAGGTGATGCTGTCTGTTTGGTAGGTTTTTAAATGAGTAGTTTTTATAGCTTTTACCGAATAAAAGCAACAATTAATTCGGAATTCTACTGTCATCAGCTGGAGAAACTGAATAATGCACTACAACAGAAAGACCAGAATTAATCAACAGAGAATATGTAGTGTTCTACCAAGATAATGCGAGACCCCATACAAATTGGGTCACTCGATAACAGTTTTTACAGCTTGAATGGGAGACACTCCCAATAAATAATAACTATTGTTTGAATATACAAAAATTTAATTGAAAAAAAACATATTTGTGTCTTAATTATTTATAAGTGACTATTTATTTATAAGGGATTAGAAAGAGTTTTTGAGGTAAATATTTTTCCGAGATTTCATTTTTTTATTCTTCTGTCATTATCGATGCACTCTGAAAGATATTTATCGATCCCCGACGGGTCGATTTCGAAAATCTTTGTTCGATTCCATTTATTAAACAGTTAAATTAAATTAGATATCGCAAAAAGCAAGATTGAACCGTAATGGCATAGGTTAAATATTTGTATTGTTGATGGTTTGTGTTTCAATGTTAATTTGCGTTATCAGATTTGGGATTATCAGATGCTTGATTAAATATTGATTTAAATTAAAAATTAATATTTTTTATGTTTAATTTAAAAATAGATTATTAGTAATAAATAATTTTGATAATTTCAAAATTCTGTGTAAACATTTTGACAGTTATTGGGAGAGAGTGTCGTGTGAAGCATTGTTAATTAGGTCACGTTGCCCTAAAATCAATGTTCAATCGGCAGTCTCAACCAGCTTATTGAGAATTTTTGATTAGCATGATATCATGCAATCGATTACATAATCATCATTTTTGTATTTATATACAGGTGAATTGATTATTAATTAGTGACCTGAATATGACGATAGATCCGTCGAAATATATTGTCTTAAAATATATTTTTAAATAGATGACTTTGGTTATTATTAGTAATAAATATTTTTGTTTTTAGAACACATTAAAATGAATACCAAAAACTCTTTAGAGATCGTTTAAACGTTTTTTACGCTAAAAGAAGATCGTTTAAAGGTTTAGAAAATTTTGAAACGTTTCCATGTCTACTGTCATACTGAGTCAGTAATAACAAATCTGACGATTATATCAAGTTTCTCTCCTATTTCTTTCATCATTTTTAGCGATTCTTAAGTTTTTCATTAACAAATATTTTTTGAACATTTTCATTTAATCGTTAAATATTTTTTTCTATACCTATTCAAGGAGTGTTGAGTTACCTCCTCAAAATCTCTAACTTCCCAATTCCTTCTGTTTCGCGATAAAATCAATTTATCAATAAAATCAAAGAAATTCGTTTGTGATGATTATTATAAGAAATGTAAAAGTTGTTTCAGAAAGTCTTTGAAATCGTTTCAAAATTATTCAAAAAAAAATCAAAATCATGCTTGTAAAAAAAATTTAAATGAAAGATTCGTTCAATTTAACAAATAAACAATTGTCAATCTTTTGGAATCAATGAGTTCTGTCGTATCAAATTCCGTAATCAGACGATCTTTGAAATGCTAACGAAGAACTGGTTCGTTTATTTTGAAAAATCTCAAACGTAATTTCGGTTGTCTGAAATGTTTATCGATTATCGGTAATGAATAATCGAAATTATTTACGAATCGATTGAATTTGAAAATAGTGTCTGTTTTCAAAAATATTTGTGTTTCTAGTGTGTAAATCAAAACTATTTCACCAACATTCGAATTTTATCGAATTAAGTTAACTGTTTTGTTTTGCTTAAATGTATTATTTTACTTATTATCGGCGCGAAGGTTATGATTATAAAAAAAAGTGAAAGTCGCTATATTTTTTTAAAAAATCGATTGTTGTAAAGAAATTTGCGGGAGAATTTTTATTGAAAATATACTTTTGTGGAATTGAAAAGTCGTAATTGCTGTTTGACTTTGCAATTTTTGAATTTGTAATGTTGGATGTGAGGATTAGCGGTGTGAATGATATCAATGAACTCCGAAAATTTTTATTCACTAAACTGAACATTTCTGTCATTCTGCTCGACATCGTTCTCAACTGCGGCCTTTATGAATCTCATCGATTTTTCGCCGTAATACAATTGAAACATCTGATCAAAAAACACTGGGAAAAAGGCATCAGCTTTCCCGACAGTGATAATGAAATTATTCTCCGACAGTTTCTCCGCTCGTCTATCCAAATGAACGCGCCATTATGCTCGAAATATGTCAATTTGATCGCGGAAATCATCTCAAAAATCAGCCGCTCCGATTGGAATCAGAAATGGCCGAATTTACTCAACGTGCAATCGACCTGCAGCTTGTACCAAGGACTCGATCAATTCCGGGAACTAGCGTCTGTTATGGGCCTACCAAAAACCTGTCATATTGAAACGGTTACCGACTATTTTTCAATCGAAATTCTATGCTCAATCGAACGCGTTCGATAACAATCGCTCGTCGATCAGTCTCGAGTTCGATCCGATCGACACTACAAAAATGCGTCTTCAAATTCAAGAGGGGGTGTTTGCCTTTTATCGCTGTCTGAGTGCTGGAGGGATTCGTCAGGCATCTTCTGGCCCTGTGAAAATGGGTTTATTTGAGATTCAAATATTTTTATCCCCCCGACCTGATGATCACTCCCCGCCGCCGGCGCGCAGCAGCCACAAAACCGCTGCACCCGCTCTTGCACCATCACCTTCCCATTTCCAAGTACTCAACCATGGTGATGCATGACACTGGTTCGAGCAAATAGAATCTTAGTTTACACTGCCACAAAAAGTGAACACCGAATTTATTCATGCGTGGTCAGTGATTGCCATAGTGATTTTGCTAGATGTTTTAAATTATTCGACGTTTTTAATTAGGTATCATAACCAAACGGATTAAAATATTGTAAAGTACCAATTACTTGCATATGCATTATATACATCGAATATTTACAGTTCAATGCTACCGCAACCTTTGTTGATAAAATTGGTTCAATGAAATGCGCTTTTCATAGATTGGTACTTGAAAATTATTGTGAAAAAATAAAACTTGATCAATTTATTTTTTCTTAAAGTAACGATAATTTCTCCATTGGTAAGAAATATTATATAAATACATTGGACAATGCCTGAGGTGTCGGAAAGAAGCTCTGACAAGGAGTGGAATACGAATAAAAGTCGTCATAAGATCAGATAAGTGTCACCAAGTCAAAGAACCTAAACAAGTAATATGTTTTCAATGTCAAAGGGTAGGTCATATCGCGAGATATGGTCGAGCGGAAAACGGTCAGGGGAGTTTGAAGGCGTAGTGTCTGTCCCTGGAAAACTGCAAGCGCTACCAACAATGAATATTCAAAAATAGAAGAAAGATACAAAAATATTAAATTGATATATTAAAATAATGGAATAGTAAATAGATACTTTAATCCAAAAAGTTTAAATTATGAGCAACGCCTCTAAGATAATCCAATAT
>MQRK01255124.1:0-14508 GCA_001938485.1 Girardia tigrina
TATATATATATATATATATATATACAGGGTGTCCCAAAAATATGTATACACATTAAAAATTTAATTTTATTGAATTTTATTTATGTTTAACTTTCATTATATTTAATATAAATAGTTTTATATATATATATTCGTAACACTACATTCCAATTTCACTTACTTTTATTCAAAAAATTAAACGTGTGAGTTACCAAACGCTCATCGATAACCAATGACAATAAATCACGTGTGAATGAAATCATTTGACATTATTTTTGGAGGGTAACTTTGAAATTTTTTATTTTTGATTGTGGCGAGTTTATTTAATTCAAAATAAAAAACCTTACATTTAAAATTTAAAGAAAGCAGATTTAAATAATCACAAAAATTCAATGATACCATCAGATATAAAATTTCAAATTACGAAACTTTTGGAGGTTGTTAAATGAACAATTATTAATAAAAATAAAAAAATTTCATTTGTTTGACCTTTATGTTCTCTTCCAACAACTTTATCGTTATTATTTTCAACGTCAATTTAAAAGACGTACACGTATCATCAAACACGTTAGATATATGACAACGTATAAGTTATCTCTTTAGGAGAATTCCTATATTCAATCTATTTTAGAGATAAACAGCAAGACAAACCATTACCATGCCTTATAAACATTACTTTATCTACTTTTGAACTTAATGTTTTGAACTTAATGATGTTATTTGAAATTTTTTTCAGTACTTAGACGTTATTTAAAATTATTTATTGTAAATTAATTATAATTATTTCAAATTTGAAAAAGATTTTATTAAAAAAATTTTGTATAGACTTTTTCTAAACCCTTTGTTGATGTACAACAGTAAAAAGTCTTGTCAAAATTATCTTTAGTTTTTATGAATCGAATTCTTTAGTGGCGAAACTCGAATATTCTAAGAAAATATTTATCGAATTATTTGATTAAAAAATATTTTAATTTTAAATAAATAATAATTCGTAATAACGATATCGTTTTACTTCATTCATATTTTTTTTGGTTTTCAAAAACTAAAAATGCTAGTAAAAGTAGTATTAACAACAAATATTCTGTCATTTTAATATTTAAGAAGTAAAGAAAATTTTTACTTATTTTTTAAGTAATTAAATGCATAATTATTAAAAATTAAAATACAAAATACTATAAGAAAATTATTTTTAAAAATATTATTTTGTTTAAGAAAACATAAAAAACAATCAATTCTCTCTTTAAATTTTAAGTAAGTTTCAATCGTGACTTTTGGAATAAGATTAAATTTATTTTTCAAGAAATGGTCTCTGAGAAACTCCACATCAACATCGTCGTCATCGGACACGTCGACAGTGGTAAATCGACTTCCACAGGACACATGATCTACAAATGCGGTGGTATTGATAAGAGAACTATTGAAAAGTTCGAGAAGGAAGCTCAAGATATGGGAAAAGGTTCCTTCAAATACGCTTGGGTTTTGGACAAACTGAAGGCCGAACGTGAACGTGGTATCACCATCGATATTGCTTTGTGGAAATTCGAAACCACCAACTACTACGTCACCGTCATTGATGCTCCAGGNCATCGTGACTTCATCAAGAACATGATCACTGGTACTTCCCAAGCTGATTGTGCCGTCTTGATTGTTGCTGCTGGTGTTGGTGAATTCGAAGCTGGTATCAGCAAGAACGGTCAGACTAGAGAACACGCTCTTTTGGCCTATACATTGGGTGTCAAGCAAATGATTGTCGGTATCAACAAGATTGATTCATCTGAACCACCATACAGTGAGAATAGATACAACGAAATCAAAAAGGAAGTATCTGGTTACATCAAGAAGGTTGGATACAATCCAGATAGTGTTGCATTTGTGCCGATTTCTGGATGGGTCGGAGACAACATGGTTACCCCCAGTACGAACATGCCTTGGTTCAAGGGATGGAACATCAAGAGAAAGAATGGAGCGACCAAGAAAGATGAAGAGAAGACTGGAACTACTCTCTTGGAAGCCATTGATGCTATTGACCCACCAGCTCGACCAACGGAGAAGCCATTGAGATTGCCCCTCCAAGATGTTTACAAAATCGGTGGTATCGGAACAGTTCCAGTTGGACGAGTCGAAACTGGTGTTCTTAAACCCGGCATGGTTGTTTCATTTGCACCTCACGGTCTGACAACTGAAGTCAAATCTGTTGAAATGCATCACGAGTCAATTGCTGAAGCGTGCCCAGGAGACAACGTTGGATTCAACGTTAAGAACGTTTCAGTGAAAGATATCAAGAGAGGAAATGTGTGCAGTGACAGCAAGAACTCTCCTGCTTTGGGAGCCGTTGACTTCGAAGCTCAGGTTATTGTCATGAATCACCCAGGTCAAATTCATGAAGGTTATACCCCGGTTCTTGATTGCCACACGGCTCACATTGCTTGCAAATTCTCTGAATTCCTGAAGAAAATTGATCGTCGTACTGGTAAAGAAGTTGAAGATGCTCCAAAACAATTGAAATCTGGAGATTCTGCTATTGTCAAAATGGTTCCTTCAAAGCCAATGTGTGTCGAAACTTTCATGGAATTCCCACCTTTGGGACGATTTGCCGTTCGTGATATGAAACAAACTGTTGCTGTGGGTGTCATTAAAGCTGTGAACAAGAAACAACCAGAAGCAGCTAAAGGAAAAGCTGCCAAGAAGAAGTAAATGTGTTTTGAATAAATATTAGGATTCTGTTACTTTTTATGTGTTAATTTAAAGTGTGTTAATTTTAATCGGCAAATATTTAATGAAAGTTTTTCTCAATAATCGAATATCAGCGTTCTTTTAAAAGTTTTTTATTTAGAATAAGTTGTAAATTAACTATAATAATGTTGCCCTATTCAATTTGATATTTGAAATTTGATATCTTTAAAGAGACTTCTGGTCACGGATATTGGTCACTGTACTATTTGTGGATTTGCATCGGTAGAGTTTAATGGTTTTGTTGAATAGGTGTAATGAATTTTTTAATTTTAAATAATTAAAACTAAAGTATTTTTTCTAAGTTCTAAACCATCAGCACCTTGTTGAAAATACTTTTAAAGAATTAAAGTTTTGTTTTGAATCCTACTAATATCAATCATTGTGTTACTTCGAATAGATTTTTGTTTATCTTTTAATTTAATCGTTAAATAATCTTGGAACAAATATGGCTAATTCTAGAAGTAAGCAAGGTTACATCGAAACATCCGTCTACGTTTCGTCTTAACCATCCATGGGATTTGGCTGAGTAATTCATTTAACAAAAAGCTTTTCTTATCAACAGTGGTTTGAAATTTTGTTATTCTCGACCATTTAGAGCAATATTATCTTTGCAAATTTGGAAAACTTTAGATGAATAAGTATTAGGATTCTTGCTATTTTTTCATTAGTTTTGTTTATCTCCATTAAATATTTAATCATATTTAAGTGAATTTATCTTTAAATCATTTCGTCATTGTCACGCAATCAAATTAGTTACACAACCGATTATTCAATACTTATTTTTGATAAGATAAACGGTTCAAATGATTTTTTTTTGTTTTTAATATCACTATAGGCTATTTCAAAGTGTACATAACAAAATCAAGCACTTCCAGTGAAATTTTAATTTTATTTTACAGTTTTAAAACTAGTTAAAATTAGTTTAAGGTAATAGGAATAAAAAATAATCATTTATGCGTGTTTGAGAAGGTTTATTGTTTTATATGTTTATTCGGATTGTGTCTCTCGGTCTTATGTAAAATCCCCATGCGAAAACTACTCAAAACGAACTCCTAATTTACAAATTGCCTATGACTAGAACTCCTTTCCAACTAAATTTATAAAATATTTTCTTTTATTATGAAGAAATTGAAAAAAGTGATAACAATATAAAAATTTAATATTGCCTTATAATAATAACATAAAAAATAACATTAAATTAAATTAAATGCCACAGCATTCACCATGGTGAGATTATGACGAACCAAATCTTTCTGTAGTTGCTATAAATTTTCATCAATTAGTCTCCAAATGCATTTCCGTTCAAAGTGTCAATGATGAGAGTGTTGTGCAGTTCACATTAATTCACATATTTTGCTAAGTTCTTCATCGACGTGTAAGCCGAGTGATCAAAATGGTATATTAATACAGATGCCGAAGCGATCCATACTCTTTTTTGATCAACCTGAATACATCAAGGATCATTACCAATTTAAAATTGACATTTAAAATTTAATAAACGATTTCCAATGAAATAAGGAAATCAAAGAATTGTGGAATCCTTCATAGCAGTTTTTCGTTTAGAGCATTATCGTAGTTATGCCACATTTAATTAGAAATTGGGGATTTCTTCCTGTTGCACCTTCAATATATGTGGAAAAATGTTTGTCAAATCTTCGTTGAAATTTTCTTCATTGGGAAAAGTAGCTGCAAGTAAATCAAAAACTTGACATACATCATTCGGTGGAGCGAAATCAATGTTGCTATAAATTTTCATTTCGGTTAATGTCACTTTCAAATCCATGTTTTAAGCCAACATTGCCTATTTTCCTAAGTATTTACATCACTCTGTGAAAGATGAAAATAGCATCCCTTTATTTCAGCAAATGGAAAGGCATTGTTAGCCGAATTCATACAAGCCTTTTCAAAATGCATTATAATTTGGAATTTAAAATTTTAAGATGTCAAATATTTGTGAATGTATCCCAGAGTTTTTCTTTTGCATAGAAAGTAAACATAGAGTAGCTAAGAATTGCCTACTATATCGTGTCATGTATATACTTGACAAAATATATTTGGTACTTTATCAAACGTGCCATCACCGTAAATTTCTTACGTTTCTTATTAAATGAATAATTCTTTACTACGTACAAACAAAATTCTGTCTGGATCATCTCTCCAAGTATTATGAAGAATTATTTGGCTAAACTTCTTCTGAATGGCAAAATGTTGGATTTGGTAAATGATTATCCTGTTTATAATGCAGTAAAGTTCTTGTCAAAGTTGTTTGCTTAGACAGGTAAGCAATAAGTTGAGACAATGACTAGCCAAAAATCTTTTGGTAAATTAATCTATTTCAGTTAATCCCTATTAACAACATCAATATGAGTTTTGCAACATTTATTATTATCACAAGGGCATTCACTATTTGACATGTCTCTTAATCAATTTATTTCTGAGTTCAAACTAATTATTTTCAATAAATGAAAATCTGTTAATAAAAATTATTAATTATAAAGAATTTAATTGGTTGAAATTAAATCTAAACATTTTTTAAAAAAAAGAAATATTTATTATGTAAAATTCAAAAACTCAACAATAAAAAAAGCTGATAAACAATTTATGATATTTACTTTTATGTATATTAATTTTGAGAATCAAAAACTGTCATTAATTTTGTAATTGTAATTTGGGAAATTGTTAATTATCTTTATGGTTTTAATAAAGATCTAAATGCGCACATTTTAAATTCTACTTAAATAATATTTGTGTTTTCTCTCTATTGATTATTAATTATTGGTGAGTTTTTAACATGATCGTAATATTTATATAATTTAATTTGAACAAATTAATAGGTGTATAATGAAAAGAAGAATTATTGATGAAAAGTGCGTCTACCAGAGTCATTGGGAATCTGAGTACTTAATTATAAATAATGATAATAAAATTCAATGCATTGTGTGTATGCAAGTTTTGTCAGTCCCGAAAGAGTTTAATGTGAAACGAAATTATACTACATTACATAGTAAAACTTTCGATATATATATACTGGCGAATCAAGAAATGCAATAGTTGCACCATATAAAAAATTGTGACACCAGACAAGTTTTTTTTCAAAAATAAATTCTGATAACCTTGCTGCTTCCCATAAAGTTTCACTTGAATTGGTTAAAGCAAAAACTGCCATTTAGTGATGGAATGTTCGTCAAAAAATGTGCAATTGAGATGGCCAAACAATTTAAAGAACTAAAATTAGCTCAAAAATTTGAAACAGTGCCACTGCCTTATCAGACAGTCGCAAGGCGAATTAAAGATATGGATGAGCATGTTTCAAAAAAGCTATGTGATATAGTGAAAAAGTGGGGATATTTTTCGTTATGTATTGATGAGAGCACCGATACAGCAGATGTCAGTCAACTTCTTATTTTTAGTCGATATATTCAGGATGATTTCACTTTTCATGAAGAACTCCTTAATGTTGTACCTTTACATGGCACAACTAAAGGAAGTGACATTTTCGACGCGGTTTACAGTTCTGTTACTAGCTACGATGAATTTGATAAGTGTTCCCGTATCATTACCGATGGAGCAAAGGTTATGACGGGGTCAGAAAGTGACTTTTGTGGACTTTAAAAACAAAATAACATTATTTGTCCCACCATACATTACATTAAACATCAGGCTCTTTGCGGTAAATTTTTGAGGCAACTTAATGTCGTGAAAACATAAAAATAGTTATATCATGAATTTTAAAAATTTTAAAACTAATTTAAACTAAAATTAACTAAATTTAAATGTGATCTAATTAAAATCTAACTAAAATTTAACTAAAAATTTTAGTTAAATTTTTAACTAACATTTTTTTAATTAAAATTAAACAGCTTTTAGTTAGATTTTAGACTAAAATAATTGTTTCTTCTGAGACTATGGGAGATCGACATAGTACAATTAAAATGATAAATTATTCAAGCTTACAAGGAGGGGGGCAACTGCCCTCTTTGCCCCCACCTTGGGGACGCCCATGAATATTCCTCATAAAGGAGTTGATAAAAAATGAGTAGTTTTTTGAAATTGCATATTTACGACAATGTAATGTGATTATGATTTAATCCAATTCATGAAGGAAATAGTGAGCACAACATTTATTGTGAATTATGGGTGAAATAATCAGTTATCTTTGTTTGATGAACAGAACACATTCTCACTTTTACACATCTCTGTTCGATCTAATCAATTTTTAAGGAATCCGGTATTCCATTTTCAACGCAAAATTTACGATTTTTGTGAAATGCAATCAAATATTGATGTGACGGATATTGATAAATGCATTAGTTTCAGATAAAACATTTAAATATTGATAAATCATATGAGTAAGAGAGACACAATCCCAAGTCAACGCAACATTCAAATAACTCGCAAAACATCATCATTCAAAATATTCTTCACACAAATAGCGAATAAAATTGAGCTTTAATATTATTTTAAAAAATTTTGTTACTAATTATGTTATAAAATTATATAAATTATTAAAAAAACAAATAATAACGAAATAAAATAAATTAAAACAGAAATAAAGTTGTTGAAGATGATCAAAGATTGTTATCGAAACATGTCTAACGTTATGTTTACGTGTTCTACAGGCACGGAAACAAAATTTCGCACATTTCATCATTTTTCCAAATGAATCCTGTTGAGTACCGCAGTGTGATTAAATTTCTTGTGCTACAAAGGGCAGACAGCCAGGAAATTATCACGCAGTTAACTGATGTTTATGGGATACATTTTCCCTCTAAAACGACTGTTTATGATTGGATTGCCCAGTTTAAAAGTGGAAGAACAACTGCTTTAGATGAAGAGAGACGAGGACGACCAGGACGATGAAATCATCGAAACAGAGAGAAAAATCACTGCAAAGGCGCTTGGAGCTAGCATGAACATCAGTGAAGGGAAAGCACATGAGATATTGAAATCCCTTGGAATAAGGAAGCTGGCATCTCGTTTTGTACCACGATTTCTGTGGGGAGAGATGTGCGAGGAACGTTTGCAGTGTTCTCAACAAAACCTGAATTTGTGGCATGCACATGAATAACTATATCTATCAAACATTGTCACTGTAGATGAGCAACCTCTATGTACCCGAGAGCAAAAGAGAATCTTCAGAATGGCGCCTTCAAAATGAAAAACCAGCACTAAAATTGAGGCCCAGGACAATCCATCGGCGATGTCTTATGCTGACTGTATTTTTGGACGGTGATGGTGTCATGAAACTGGATTTTGCAGAAAAAACAGTGAAACTGAATAGCGCCTACTATATCTCATTTGTTGCTGAGACTAGATCATTGCGTAGGAAACCTAGAGACTCACCACTGTGGTTGTTGCAAGACTATACACCAATTCGCAAAAGTGCCCTTTCCATAGCGGCTATTGATGATGCAGGTCTCAACCTCGTCCATCATCCTCAATACAGTCCTGACCTAACGCCAAGTGATTTTTGGGTATTCCGACGCCTGAAGAAGGCGATTCGTGGCAAAAACTTTAAATTCCATGAAGAAGTGAGAGGTGCAATTATGAATTTCTTTGCGGAATGTGACTCAAATTTCTTCAAAGATGCCTTTTCGGAATAAGTGGTACGCTGGAAGAAGTGCGTAGCCAATAATGGTTCTTACATTGAGAAGTAAACGTTTACATGTATATATATATATATATATATATATATATATATATTAGGTTGATGCAAAAGAAATGTCGTTTTTAATGTATTTAATATTCATTGTTTGAAATATTTAGAAAATCATTAATAAATATATTCATATTTAAATTTACTTTAAAGCTTAAACTTTACTCTATATTTTGACACCAAATATGACATTAATGTTGTTAATTTAATGTGTATTTATTTTATTTTAGAAATGTTTGAAAAGAAGGAAATGAGAACAATTTTATTCTACGATTTTAAACTGGGTCGAAAATCGACAGAAACGACTCGGAATATTAAAAATGTATTTGAACAACATACCACTAATTTATGAACAGTACAACGTTGGTTTTCTAAGTTTCGTAGTGGCAACGAGAGCCTTGAAGAGGAAGAACACGAAGTCGACAATCACAAGTTGACGACGACCATTTGAAGAAGTTAATCAATGTCGACCCGCATATAAAATCACCGGAAGTCGATTAAGAACTGAACGTTCACCAATCAACAGTTTTCCGCCGCCTGAAGAAAATCGGGAAAGTAAAAAAGCTGGACAAGTGGGTGCCGCACGAATTGAACGAAAATCAGAAAATCGTCGTTTTAACGTGTGTTCTTCTCTGCTTTTGCGTAATCAAAGCGACCCGTTTCTAGATAGCGTTGTAACGTGCGATAAAAATGGATCCTATACGACAACCGGCGACGTTCATCTCAGTGGGTGGATTTCAATGAGTCTCCAAAGCCTTTCCCGTAGCTAAAATTACACCAAAAAAGTCATGGTAACTGTTTGGGAGCCCGCACACGGTTTAATCCATTACAGCTTCCTAAAACAAGGCGAAACAATTAAAGCGGAAAAGTATTGTCAGCAAATTGACAAAATGCACCATGAACTACAAAAAAAGGCCAGCATTACTCAATAGAAAGAATCCAATTCTTCTGCATGACAACGCTCGTCCACATGTTACAAGAAAGACCATGAACTGTGATATGAAACTTTGCCTCATCCACCGTACTCACCAGACCTTTCTCCTACAGATTATCACCCTTTCAAACATTTCAGCCAGTTCATTCGTGAAATATGCTTTAGAAACCAATGAAATGCTGAAAGAGCCTTGGACGATCTCATCGCCTCCAGAACTCCAGAATTTTATGAAACTGGAATATAAAAACTTGTTACCCGTTGGCAACAGTGTGTTCAATGTAGTAGTTTTTATTTTGACTAATGAAGTTAATTCTAAAGAAAGTTATGTTCATTTAAAGTTGACAGTTAAAAAACGAAATTTCTTTTGCATTAACCTAAATATAATAAATTATTGTTGTACTGACTTAGTTTATAAATATTTATTTAAAATTTTCATGTATAATTATAAAAAGTATCCAGAGAAAGATTTTTTACACAACATTATCGAACTATTAGAGTTTTTGTTAGACGAGATTAGGAAAGCTTTTCTTAAAATCTGAATCAAAATGAAAAAAACAATTTTTTTTAAAAATGAAAATTTATTTTATAAATATGAATATAAATACAGTAGAATCTTTATATATACTTCTAATAATTTTAAAAATTAATTTATGATTTGATTTGAGTAAAAATATTAAGGTTTTTTACTAAAAAATGTAAAGCACAAACTAAAAACTATCAACATTTTCTTTTGTATTTATTTAAGGTTATTTCAAGGAATGTTTGGAATGGTTATTTGTTTGTTTGAAAGTTGTTCGAAATTTAAATTTCATATTACTATTTATTTTAGAAATTATTATTTATATTTCGAATATATCTCTCATCATCGCTCAAATTCAAATATGAAAAGAGAAAATAAGAAAGAAAACTTGAGAAAATTTGAATGACAATCTCTGAAAACATTTATCGCCTTGATTTGTTAACTTTTTATATACAATAGATATGATGATGTAACAATAATTAAATAAGAAACATAATTAAAATTGATTAAATAAAAAAATTAAATAATTATTCGAATTTAAAATAAAACTGAGTTTTAATCAGTTGTTAACTAAATTATTTAAATGAGCCATGTGACTCGAAAATTAATCGATCGGCTATAATGTGTGCCAAATCGAAGGAGAGAAAGAGCAGTTAGTGGTTTGTGTTCGAAAAGAAAAGGAAATACTTGCATTGATTAACTGGCGATCAGAGAGAGTATTTTGAATTGACACATATTTTCAAAATCATTTTTTTCTCAATTCAATGTTTTGAATGTCCTCGATTTATGAAAATGAAATTTCATGATATTTTTCGGCTATTCATAATCTCAATATTTTGAATGTTTTGCTTTTGAGATGAACCTTTTTACTTTGATGATTTTAAAAAGAGACTCGTTTCATAAAAAAATATGAATTTTTGGTCGGCTCTAGTGGTTAAATTTGAAAAATTGTATTATACTTTTGAGAGAATTGTGTGATTCGATTTGTTATTTTTTGTACTTTTGTATTGATTTGTCTGTACTGAAAATATAGATTTATTTTTTAACACTCGATTTATATTTTTCCCAAATAATTAATATGAAGAAATTTCACCATTCACTGACAATAATAACGACAATTTGAATTGTGTAATTTAAAATTTCAATCGATGATTGGAATTTTAAAATATAAATGAAGCCAGCACAATGAGTCCTGGCTCCCATATGATCCACTGCACGCTTCTGCTATCAACATCCCGTTCTCGGGGCAACTCGGGAATCTGGCGGAGCAAATGTTGTTTATTGATTTTGGATCGTGTCTCTCCCATACAGATGGCTGATTCAAACCTCAATCGTCAAAAGTATGTTGAAAAAATGAGTGTTATAAATAATACATACAACATCGAAAATTTCGAAAAGGAAGCAATGATGTAGTATGAAATGTGTTCTACATCAGAAAACCTAGAATTATGTAATTTAGAATTTCTGGATTTCTTATCGAAAACTAGTTTGTTTCCAGCAATCCGTCATGGATTTTTGATTTTATTAACGTTAACTACAACCACGTTTACGGTAGATATGCCTTTAAAACATTACGAAGAGTTACAACTTGATTGATATCTACTATGTGTGATCACTGTTTATCTGGCCTTTGTATGTTAACTGTATACTGGGAAAAAATTTAGAACAAGACAAAATTCATGGATAGTGTAATTAACGAGTTTGCCACTGACCGAGGAAGCCTTCAATTTTTATTCAAGCATGATTCATGTAAACAAAATAAAATTCGAATTCAAGTGTTTTTTAGTTTTGTTATAGATAACATACTTATTTCTGTGTTATAATATTGCCGCCGCTACAAAAATCTCTGCCGGCGCCTATGCCTGAAGGTATGAACCGATTTAGAATGAGCGGCAGTTCTCTCAATCATTATTAATAAGACACTATTCAATTAATAAACTTTCAACATGAACAAAGTAAAACCGTTTCAAATCTCAAATTTTTGATTAAATTAAAAAAAATATTTTACCATTATTATCCAATAATATCTAAATGATTAACCTATTTATATTTTTAAGTAGAAATGAATATTCTTATCAATAATTTCAAACATCTTTTAGTCAATTTTACTTAGTGAAAATACGGATAAGATTCTAAAGAAAAAATTTCAAATAACAATTATCTAACTAAAATGCATTTATAATTTTTTAGTCGGTTCAATATACAATGAAATGCCTAAATCTTTTGGAATACAGAACAATGAAAACGTATTTTAGGACTAAAAATTAATATTCGATAATTTATTAAAAGTCTAAAAAGGTAACATTAGGAGCTGTTCATAAATGATTTCATGCTATTTTAGCAGATTTCCAACCACCCAACCCCAAATTTCGTCACAAAAAGTCTGAACTCCCATTTAAATATGACATCACAAAGCTTTGACCCCCCTTACATTTTCCTTGTGTTATCTTAAATTGCTAAAAATATAAGTTTTTATAATTTTTTTTCACAAAAATGTTAGCTATTACACATATATGTAGACTATACATTGTATAGCTTTCATTTTTTAAAAAGATTTTATGTTTTTTTCATCAGTAAACTTAATGATAAAACCTAATAAACAGACTAATAATTTTGGGGATAAAAGCACGTGCATCATTCAGTGTGGTCGTCGAGTCACTATTTTATCAACTCGAGTTGAGTCACCCTAAATATTTTACAAATCGAGTCGCTAAAATTTTTACGATTCATGAGTTTAGTCACTTTACATATTTTACGTGTAAAGGGTAAAGTCAAGCCACTTTCATATTTTACATTTTACGAGCCAAGACAAAAAATGTTTTACGAGTACTAAGTCAAATCATAAAATATTTTATGAAGATAAATATAACTATGTAGTTCATTATAATTATTAGTAATAGTAATTTTCAAAATTTTTACAACCAATTTTTACATAGAATAATTTTAATGTAATTCATATCTGAAGTTTTAAGAATATAAAATACTCATTATAATATCACAACTTTAGTTATAATAATTAGTAGTTACTGCAATATATTTATTTGTTCAATCTAAATCTCATTAAACATCTCACAGGTGAATTCAGAATAATATATTCAATAGATTATATATTATTCTTGGTATCGCGACAAAACACCGCGAACAAATTGCCGTGTGCCAAAAAATATAAATGTGCTATAAATATTGTTAATTTTAAGATTCAGAGTGACAATTTTAATAGTTATTTGGCGACAAAATCCTGTGAAGCATTGTTAATGAAGTCACGTTTCCCTAAAATCAATGTTCAATCGGCTGTCTCAACCAGTTTATTGAGAATTTTTTATTGCGTGCAATTGATTACACAATCATTATTTCTGCATTTATATACAGGTGCATTAAATTATTAATCAGGGACCTGAATATGACGGTTGATTTGTCAAAATATGTCGGCTTTGAATATATTTTTTAATGGATAAGTTTTGATTTTAATAAAAAAAAATTCATCCGGATTGATGTTTATCAATAATTTTTATTTAAGATTTATTATGACGATTTTGTTCCAAAGCTTAAATTTTTGAAAAGCCACGTAGAATGCTTAAATTTAAAAATGCTAAAAATATTAATACTAACCCAAGCTGAGAATCCAAGATTGGTCAAAATACCAACTCCAATCATACTACAGGGCCAAATAACTATTAAGATAAAAGTTATAGAAAGTGAAACAATAATTGCTAAAATCCGCTCCATTTTGAACCCTTTATGCACTTCCTCCAAACTTGGCCGTTTGTCCAAACAATGAGCACCTGAGAGTTTCAATTCCCTGAAAATATTCATTTTAAATTTCGGAAGTAAATTAAATGAATTATTATAGTTATAATACTATATTAAATATAAGGATGTTCAGAAGTACAATTTAAAACCTGGTTCCCCAGCTATCTAACCATTTGAAAAGTTCAAATGTGAATCTTGTAAAAGTTAGCTGAATTTCCTCCGTTTTCGAAAAATTATTCTTAGCTAAATTTATGAAGCTAAAATTCCTCTAGCAGTGGTTTTTGACCATTTTTATGTCAACCCCAAAGTGCGACCCCAACTATGATGTAAAGTTTTATAACTACCGATAGAAATTAAATCAAATTTTTTACTTTTACATTATTTTCAAAACATATTTTTAATTATTTTAATGATGTTATTCATTGTTTTATTTAATTTAAAAATATCAAAATAATAATTATAAGGGGTTATTTAAATTTTGCATTTCGCCAAAATTGTTTATTATTTTTTAATTTGAAAATTTAAAAAAAGTAAAAATTAAAAATTAAATTGTAAAGTAAAATATCATAAAAATTAAAAATTTATATAAAATATGCGTGCAGTCATAAAAGTTGATATATTTTAATAAAAGTTATAAAATAAGTTTAAATAAATTTTAAAATTGATAATGAACGGATTAATATTTTAAGAAATAATTTTTTCATAAAAGGCCTATAGTAAATTTAAATTAATTAGTCTTTATGATAAAGTTTCGTAAAAATGTTTGAATTATTTTAAAGTTTAGATTTCGTAAAATTTTCGTACAAAATATAAAAATTATTTTTATTAAGAACACCAACATGGCTTTTCAAACTTTTATTTTCATTACAATCAGAATTGTCTTTTGGACAACTCTCAGCGAAACTCTCGTCATTCGACATCGTTCTAAATTGATAA
>MQRK01255124.1:19160-69619 GCA_001938485.1 Girardia tigrina
TATATACTTTATCAATTATTTATCGAATTTTAATTTGCAGAATTTCCAACTGCCTTTAACTTCAAATTATCTTTTTTTATTATATCTCTGACAACAAAAATTTCAACAAAAAAATTCTTCCTATAAATCTTAAAATAAATGCAAAACAATTAAAATTCAATTATTTATGAAATTAACTTTTTAAAATTAATTAAGATATTTTTTACTTATAACTGTTTAAAAACTTTTGATTTTAAATATTTTCTTATTTCAGAGATTATTTATAACAATTAATTATTTTTAAAATTTAAAGAATGAGCCTGTTCTTTTTTTAGAGTTTAAAAAAAATTTATTTTCAAAAATTATTTCATTTTAATTAATCGAACATTATTTTTAATTTATTTAAAATATAAATATAATTTTTAAAAATATCAAAAATTTAAAGTTCACCAAAAGGAACCCCAACAACCTCAAAGAAAGTAAATTGGTGATGCTGCCGCTGGCATTGACAGGCGAGGCGTCAGTGGTGTTCCTAAAACTCAGTGAGGTAACTTGGCAAGACTTTGAAAAGAGCACAGCCGCGGTAACAGAAGCATTCGCTGCCAGCACGAGGCTGTCATGGGCGAGGTTTGCCTCACGACGATTGGTGCCCGGTGAGAGCATGGACATGTTCATAGCCGATTTGAAGCGGTCGGCGGCCATGATCTGTTGCAACGGAGGCAACTGGGATGCTTTCGTGGCTCATACCTTCCTAAATGGGCTGTCCGAGGAAGTGATGAGGAGTATTGACGCTGAGGCACTGGGGAAAGCTCCAGATTTAAAAACGCTGGTTCTGTTGGCTTTATTTGGTTCCATCGACCCACGAGAGAGATGGCGGTCGCCACGCGACTTGCAGACTGCCCAGCACTGTCATCATCATCGGATACAGGAGGGCTGAAATGTTATTACTGTGGTGGAAGAGGGCATTTTACGCGCGAATGCGCAACCGGGAAGCAGCGCACCCTAAAGACAACCGATCGAACCTCGAACCGAGAGTTGCGGAGAGAGAGTATATGTTTTAGCAAAGACCGAGGTGACCGCATTGCAAGGAGATGCCCGCACCGCAAAATTGACTCTGCGAGAAACCAATACCCGGTCCCCGCTATTGCGTGGTTGGGGAGCACGGCTGCGGTGACGCGCGGTTAAAATTCATTCCGGTGAACGAGTGCGGAAGGACTCTGAGCGCATTGATCGACACAGGATGTTCAACATCAATCGTCGCGATTGCATTAGTCCCGTCGGCAAAGTTGGTCCGAGTAGATGAACTGGTACGGATGATGGAGGACTCTGTGGGTGACGTGCAGTTTAGGGCAACCCTGACGATCGAGTATACGGGTAAGTGGATCGAAAGACATTTTTTAGTGGTGCCGGAAGTTGTTGGGTCGAAAACTGGGGTCCTCCTTGGTATGAACGTGATCAGTTAACTCGGGGTGTGTGAGTTCCAGGCACTCCAACGTTCGGACGGAACGAGCACCGGGCTACCGTAGGCAAAGCGAAGCAACCGGCACGCATACGAATTGATGATGTTGATTGAGACGCCGGCTGCCGGATCGAGTGGTGGCGGCAAGCATATCTTAGTTGAGCGGGAAATTGTCGCTGGCGGACGTGATCGGTCGGTTTCATACGCGGGCGCGCGCCGGCTCTCCAAAGTGTGTTGGTCCTGTCGGTGGTCCACTCAATGTGTCCAAGTGGGTTGTCCGGTTGCCGATTCGCTGAACAATGCGATGGCAGCTCTGGGCCGCTCGATTTCATTCGATTACAATTTTAAAAATGAAAAAGAAAAGTAAGAAATCGGATATTTTTGAAGAATTTATTTTCACCATCATTTCACCACATTTGAATTTTTCTCACGTTTAATTATTTTGTTTAATTTAATTAAACAAAAGTCAGTTTTAGCAAGATTATTTTTTTGTTTGATATCGATTAACAAATCACTACACTGATTTTTCGGAAGGAAGTGGAAGAGCGGTGAGGCGCCATCAAATTCACTCGGGGAGCAGCCGCATACACCCTGGTCAGACAGTACGAGAAAGAGGTGAGGCAGGAGCTAGCAAAATGGAAAAAGAACGGGTGGCTCATTCTATTCGAAGGGAAGGCAAAGACGGTTCAGACGGCCAAGGGGAAGGTGCGGCCGGTGCTGGACTACCGGGTGCTGAATGATTTTGTATCCAGCCACACCGCAGAGAGTCTTGTTTGCGCAGAAAACCTGCGAAAATGGAGGAAGATAGGGACGTCTCTCGACATTATCGACTTGAGGTGGGCATATTTCCAGATCAAGGTGGACTGGAGTCTATGGCCCTATCAAGTCATTCACTACGAGCGTAAGGCGTGGTATTTGACTCGATTGGATTTTGGGCTAAAAGCGGCGCAAAAATTATGAGGCGCATCATGGACTACGTACTTGGATACGACCCATATGTTGCTGAGGCTGCGGACGTGTACTATGACGATGTCATGGTCGACACTAGCAAAGTGTCCGCTGAACGTGTGGTCACTGTGTTCGATAGTTTCGCACTCGAAAAAAAGCTACCAGTAGAAATTAATGGAGACAGAGTGCTCGGACTCGTGGAACGAGAGACAGAGGGTGAACTGCGCTGGAACCGAGATGACCAGGTACCGGAGTTGCCGGATCGTCTGACGAGACGGAAACTGTTTTCATGAGTTGGTCAGTTGGTGGGCCACTTCCCGGCTGGTGGCTGGTTGAGGCCAGCATTTAGTGTTTTGAAAAGGATTGCCTGTCGCGGGGGATGGGACGATGCCTTGGAACCGTGAGTGGTAGACGTTGCAGAGAAGCTCGCAGGGCGACTGAAGAGTGAAGACTTTGAGAGCGGCAGGCGGTAGGTAATCGACTACAGTCAAGGTCGTGTATGGTGTAACACAAGCTCGATCGCAACCGATATTTCTGCAGAAATAGGGGGAGTGGTGGTTGAAGATGCGTCCGGGCTGTGCAAGGAGAACGATGCTGTGCACATCAGCCTGGCAGAACTCGAAGCGGCCAACGAGACAATAAAGGCAGCGGTTGCGTTGGGATTGAAAGATGTCGAAATTACAACCGACTCTGCCATTGTGTTACGGTGGTTGACAAACGTAAAAAGGGGTGTTGGAGCAGTTAGATCCAGCGGGGTGAGTGAGCTGCTCGTAAAGCGGCGCATCTGAACAATCAAGTAGACAATCGAAGATGAGCATCCGCAGGTGAAGTGGAAACTAATCGGTTCAGCAGAGAATCGGGTAGATTGCCTAACTCGTGTGCCCAGTGATTGACTAATAGCAGCAAAGGAGCAACTGGACGTTGCGCAGTAACGATTGAGGAGAGAGGGAGCCGAGAGACAGTTTAAAAATGCTACACGAAATCCACCATTTCTGGGTGAGACGGATGTCATTCCGGGCGAGAAAATTGTAGGGCCCAGGCGTGTGACAGACAGACAAGTGTAGGCCGTGGTAAAATGATGCCTTCAATGCACTTTAATTGACCCGTCACTGGTAAAGTGGGAAAAGGGCGAGCTTGGCGTCAAAGAAACATGGCAGCGACTTGCCATAGATGTGACACATACATCTGAGAGAAAATATATGACGCTGGTCGATTGTGAGCCGCGGAGGTACTCGGTTTGGAGGAAGATTCCTTCAGAATGTGACAATGATTTATATGCAGCTCTGAAAGTGGTGTTCAATGAGTTTGGTCCTCCACCAGAGCCTTTACTTAATAACTTCACAACGGACCGCGGAACAGCAATCCGGAAACTACTGTCGGAAATGGGAGTCGAGATGCAGTTTCGGTGCGCAAATCGGCCCAGCAGAAGTGGAATTGTTGAACGCTGTCATCGAACCATCAAACGCATGCTGGCACGGAGTGGTAAGCCAATCAATGACATGGTAGCGTGGTACAACGCCACTCGGAATGCGGTGGGCGTGATTTCGGCGTCCATAGTGTTTGCACAATGGCGACGACTGCCGCTACCGATCAATTTCACTGACGAGCTAGCAAGGGACAGCGGAGTTTGACAGATGAAGGAACTACGAGTAGAAGACACCGTGTTCGTAAAACCGGCGAATGTAACTTGCACGACTCAGTGGAAACGAGCAGTTGTGAGCGGATTGGCCAAACCCCATCAAATTGAGATCAACGGGATTCCATTCCACGTGTCACATGTCAGACGCGTACCGATCCGAAAGCAACCACAAGGGTGACGAACGCAGACAACTGCAATGACAGCTCTGATGGTGAAGACGAGCAGCCGTGGGACAGAGTGACAGATGACTCCGAAGGTATCAAGTCACAGACCGACGAGGTGAGTTAGTCTTTCAATCAATCGCCTTTAAATGTTAGCATATAAATTTACTAATATTAAATCAATTTTTTTAATAATTTCTTTCTTTTGATCCATAATATATTTAATATTTAGTTCATTAATCTATTAATCTTTATATGATATATAAGAGTTTTATTTTTCAGTACTAAAATAACATGATATCCTCATTTTCTTCAACAGCCGCATTAAAAAGTTAGAAGAGCCGCAGTTTGGCCAAGTCTGATCTATTGTTTAGTAGCTGACATAGAAATAAAAATATTTTTAATGTGTTCGAATTTGCATTTAATTTTTAGATTTTGATTAAAATACATGTCAATACATTTTTTTGTTAACTCATCTACTAGTTATTGCCAAAGAATGAATATGAAAATTAATTCTGTTTTTTGATGACTAATGCATTTACGTCTATGTCAGGGATGTCCAACCTTTTAATTTAATGGGCCGCATTGCAAACTTAAATATTTCACTCGGCCACAAAATTACCAGAATAAGTTAAGCCTAGCAAGGAAATGATCTCAAATTTTGGAGATTTTCTGGGGGAGAGGAGGTTCTTTGTTTCTGAATGTTGCAACCTTTTTTTTCCATGGCCGCGAAGCTCATAGGTCATAAAAAACATTTAATTTAATTAACCAATATTTATTCAATCAGACTTTTGACTTTGTCTTCCAGCCATAATGTTTTCAATATTTGCATCGAAGGATGCATTCTTAATTCTAAGAATGTTTGCTTTAGGTATGTCAGTCAACCTATTTCTATCTGCAGTTTTAATGTTTTTCATGCTTGAAAAAAAACTGCTCACAAGAGTATGTTATTCCCCACATGCATAATAATTTTCTGGATAAATTTAGAATTTGATTGAATTAGGTTTTGAGGGAATACAATTTCTTATAAAATAAAGGAAGTGTGTTCTCCCTATGGAAAGTTTTTAAACCTTCCTGACTTTGCAGCTCAATCAGTTCAAATTGTTACTCCACTGGTGCTTTATCATATTCAAATGAAAATGGATCATTAAACAATTTTAACTCATTTTCAATCTTTCTAAAGTCTGAAAATCTAATTGTAAACTCTCCAAGCAAATCTTCACATAATTTAGTATATTTTTCATAGTTTAAAGAAAACTTTTTCTCTCTTTCAGATGGACTACGAAAGTATACAATTTTCCCGCTTTTAGATGTGCTATAAAAATATTCAATTTCCTTGTGAAACTAATTATCCACTCAAACATTGAGGAACATAACTGGTCCTTTCCTTGTAAATGTAAATTAAGTTAAGCTAATACTTCGGTGATGTCTACAAAGAAAGGTAAACCATTCAACCATTCTTCATTTTCTAAAAAATCCACATTTTGCTTCTTTTCTTCCAAGAACACTATTATTTCAGGTAACAATAACTGAAATTTTTTAAGGTTGCTGCTTTACTGAGCAATCTAACTTTTAAGAAATATACTACGTCTTCATATTCACTGCCAACCTCGTCCAAAAATGCTTTAAATTCGCGTTGATTGAAACCCAGTGATCTGATGAAATTAACAGTCTTGACAGGATCAATCATCAAATGTTTTATATTTAGCTTTTGAGCACATAATTGTTGTTGATCAATCAAGCAATGGTAACTGAGAATCTCTTGATCAACAGACTCTTTGAATAAAGTAATAAAGCCATTGTGTTTACCAGTAAGTGCGGGTAATTGAATAAATGTTTTTCCTATCAATATTGAATTTATCTAATGACATATTAACAAACTCATATATGTCCTTGCCTGTTGTTGTGCCTTTCATATGACACAAGTGCAACATTTCTTGAATGATATTGAAATTTATATCAATTCCTCCAATGAAAATAACTAATTGTGCAGTATCAATTTGGTCAGTACTTTCATCCAACGCTAAACTGTGAAGAACGCATGCAGATAATTTGTCCTGCAGTGTGCGTTCAATATTATCACCCAAGTCATCGATTCTTCTAGCGATTGTATGATGTGATTGATCATGTTTCCTTTACTAAATTCACCTTGTATGGACAGTACTCATTAAAAGCAATAACAATGCATTCCTTTATTAATTCTCCATCCTTTCTTAGCTAATTTCTCAGCTTTAAGGTAACTTACTTTTGTATATGTTCCAGTTTGGACAACATGTTTTTGAAGACTAGCTTGTTTTGACCTAATTGCCTTTTTCAATTCTCTAATTTTCGTTTTTCTTCTTTCTTCATTAAACGTCTGATATTCTGACTCTTTTTTTCGAAGCATAATGACGTTTGATATTGTATTCTTTGCATACGCTAATCTTATCATTACATATAAGATATATTATATTGCCAAGTAACTAGGACACAAAATATTTTACTGTCCATTGGATATTAAATTTCCTCTTTTCTTCTGGTATCTTCCTCTTTTTAGTAATAGATTCCATGGCAATATTAATATTAAATTTTCAATACTTAGGATTATAGTTCTCTGAAAAATAAATTAAGCATTAATAAGTATACGAAGTCGTAGTTTACTGAAAATGTATTTATTTCAACAACAAAGAAAATTTAAAAACGTCTAAAAAATTAAAACAATATATTGACTTATATCAAATATTGATTTATATCAATAATATTGAAGTTTAATCGGTGGATTGCAGGATCGTATGCGATTGTAATAATATATGATTTTATAATAGGTTATGTTTATGTTTACATTCTCAGATGTCAGCTGAACGTCGCTTCGCGTTCACAAGTAGTTCAATTAGCTTTGCAGCGCCTGCGCAGAAACGACTTTGAACGGCTGTCAGAAGGGATCAATTCAAGATAGCGTACACTGGTCGTTAGTAAAGGTTAAGCACAAATAAATACACACGGGCGCAGAGGAGTAAGTAGCTCCAAAAGGAGTCGATAGTGAGCCGCATCCAAACATAGAGTGCGCAGTAAATCAGTCCGCGGGTCGCAGGTTGGACATCCCTGGTCTATGTAGTGACGAAAATTTATATCAATATTTACAAATATACTCATATATTAAATTCACATATTCTTATTTAAAACAAAAATTTTTCAATACTAATAGTTCCCAATATTCCAATGAAAATCAAAAAATAACAATGATAAAAAATTAATTATGATATTTAAGGAGAACTAGACAATTTGTTTTATCGAAATATTTATTTGTAATTGAGACAAAATAATTCGATAAAATAAATTGTCTAGTTCGCCTTACATATTACTTTTATTATCATTGTTATTTTTCTGTTTTAAGGGAATATTATGAACTTTTTGTTATGACTAAGAATGTATGAATTTAATATATAATTATATTTGTAAATATTGATATGATTTTCGGTCACTGCAGTTAGATTTATATATAAAATCTGAATACTTTGCATATGTCTCTGGCCAGGGCGATAAAGGATTATCAATATCCCTTGTATTGTCCCAGACTGCTGTGGTGTCATTTACAGACATCCGTCTACTTTGAATTACAGATATCACAATTGTAATAATAGTACTAACACCCATGGAAAGACAATTTCCTAAAAGCATTACCTGATCTCTTCCTGTAAAATATTTATACTTAATTCACGTCATTTATATTATTACCAGTATTTTCCATAAATGAAAGTAAGCCACCAGGAAAAAGAGCCGCATAGACTAACCATGCTGCAATTGCGCTTGTTGTTCCTAAAATAGATCCAACCATAGCTGCAAATCCGGTAAGTTTTGACCAAAACATTGTCAAAGACACTGGAACCACTGCCGAACCAATCAAGACTCCCATAAAGTTATATAGCCAACCTAAATTTATCTGTTTTTAAGTTATAAAATAAAAGAAACTGTTTTAGTTTCAACCTGCATCAGATCTACAAGAATTGTCATTGGTACTATAGCAATTACTATAATTACAACACACCAGTTTTTTTTCTGATTTAAGTGGTCTAGAAAATCCCGATATTGTCCATGAACACGACAAGAATGAGGCTGACGAACAGTTCTTCGAACACTTCGAGTTCTTTATGTTTAAAACCATTATCAGAAGTACTGTACGTGTAAAATGTACCTATCATCTTCAATACAGCTGTCACAAAAAGTCATACTCTCACAAATGCATTTATCTCTGGGATTCGCCATTCTTCCTCTCATTTTCCCACACAGCAAACATGTATTAGCATCAAACGTTTTTCTATATGGCTATAAAGTTAATTAATAGATTTAAATAAACACTTTTCCAACACAAACTTTCACATAAATTGCGTAAATATCGTAAATAAGAATTGAAGTCACTGCCATCACTTCACATGAAGCAGTGGAAGTTACAGCTAATATGATGATCATGATGACTAACATTTGCCCACCAAAACCCATAAGTAAATTTGCAACAGTTGGAGGCACCAAACCTGAAATAATAATATTATAAATTGGAAATAAATTTCAATAAAACTGGAATAATATAAATAAAATTGAATCAATTAAAAGACATTTTAGTTACCCTAATTTACTGTGGATAACCTGCGGGTAATACGGTGGGAAAAGACGACTTTCCAAAAATTTATGGGTGCGGGTTATACATAGGTGAAACATACAAGGTGATTTAATTTTAAAAAGAAGCTTAATGATCAAAAATTGAGGTGCAGGTTAAAATGTATAAAAACATTTCAAATACATTCCAGAATCGTGCATATTGATAAATTGTTGTCTGTTGATTAAAATTTTTCTTTAAAATCAGAACAAAACATTTAAATTGATTCCAAATAGAATTTCATCAACAGCACAATATTCCACATTTGCATGTAGAAGTATGCATAATAATGAGAGAAAATAACAAAATCATTTCAAACATTTCTCTCATTATACACGGGGCGGTATTTTTTCAGTAAATTAGGATAATTAATTTCGATTGATCAACCGTCATTATCAGAAGAAATGAAAATTAAAACGAAAGTTGCTTGTGTTGGGCTTTTATTATCTTTTTTATGTATTATTTCTTTGTTATTATAAACTCAACACATTATTTTGATACGAACATAATCTACCTTTCCTCTTCTAACACAGGCAAATGGTTCATACCGTACCCAATTAGGTTCATCTGGCCCAATGATTTACCAGTGAACAAAATCAAATGCCTCCCGGGTTCCTCGTATACTTTTTTTTATAAATATTCATCCATCTCATGTCTAGCGGAACAAATCTCTATTGATATCATGTTGCTATATATTCTGATAATTTCTTATATTTCCACTGAATAATCTTTAAATATTTTAAAAGAATATAAATAAACTTAAAAACATAAATGTTTATCAATTATCCAACATTGATATTAAAGGTTTAATAATGACAACAAAAAAAAGGTTGAGGTTAATGGAGGTTTGATTATTAGACTCATCAACGGTGACATTTAAGATGTTCTATAGAGAACAATTTCTTTCGGCTACCAGATCATCAATATACTCGGCAGGCCCTATGACCACCTGCCGGTAACTATCAACTGATCATCTGTCTTCAATTCCCTTTTAAGATCTTTTCATATTCCCTGCCTGATCGTTAACACTCACTGCAGGCACTATGAGCACCTGCCGGTAACTATCAACTGATCAGCTGTCTTCAATTATCTTCAAAGATTTTTTTCTCATTCACTGTCAGATCGTCAACAATCACGACAGGAACTATGAGCACCTGCAGTAACTATCAACTGATCGGCTCCCAGCAATATATTTTAGCATGTGTCCAATTTATATCTATACTCCATCAACCTCTAAAAAAATTAAAATTAAAAAAACTCACAAAAACTGAAGATTGAAAAATTTATTAATTTGTAATCATCAACTAGGCAAAAAACTTTCTGAACAAATAACAGATTCAAACTAATTTATAGTAATTCGTTTTTTCGAAATTTTCACATAAATTTAGAGATCGCTGGACTTTGTGTCACTAGTTTCGGCAGGCACTATAAGCCCCTGCCGTTATCTGTTGACAACAAAGTCCAAATCAGTTTTTGTTTAATCAAATAAAAATAACAACATTTTCATTTAGATGAACAACGATCAAAGGTCAGATAGATCAAGTAAGTTTTCTAATTACATAGATAATAATAGTTTTTGTTAATTTCAGGATCAAAGGTGAAATCAATTAGGTAAGCTTTTTATTCAATTAATTTTAATAATCATATATTTTATTTCAGATCAAAGTTCAAAATCAATTAAGGTTAGTTTTAATTAATTAATATTATATTTATTTAATAATCATTTTATTTTATTTCAGATCCCGAGAAATTTTCAATCAGACTCAGTGCCCCCGTAATGAATTGGCCTGGTGTCGATTGGGAAATTTCTCGATCCCAACACTTGTATCGTACAGTTAGCAATGATGAAATCAATATCTCATCAGTACATGATTTAAAAAATCCCAATAAACTTAACGAAAGTGACATTTCAGCATTAATATTATAATCCAAAGATCGTATATATGACACTTCATGTCACTCTTAAAAGTTGTTAAGTTTTTCCATCTAACATGAATCATTTATATTCAAAGGTTTTTTAAAATCTTCAATCTCACAGTCGTAACTGACAGCTTTAATATTTACGTCTCGAACAACTACGTATTTCTTCATTCACTAGACCGTTGTCAAACACGAACGTTCTCTAGTAGTTTTGTATTTTATATGCTACAATCTCATAAAGCAATCATTTAATGAATTTTCCCGATTCAATGATTTTCCAGCTTTATCCAAACATATTCTTTTGTTTATTAATTCCCTTCATCTCAAAAATGTCCTTATATTCAATGGAAATTTAATAAATGTGCTAAATGTTAACCAAACAGAACAATCATTGACAAACCATCACGTTGTTTTCTAGTAATTTCCTTGAAACATAACTTTCAAGTTCTTTTCTTTTATTTCTAACCTTTTCTCTCATTTGAACTTCGATCACTTCAGTTGCATCTGGCAATTTCGCTCTACTAGCGCCAAATATTATATTAGGTTGGAAACTATGAAAGGGGCGTATTTTGTGTAATCTGTGTTCATCTGCGATATTTCAATATTTCAATATTTCAATAATTGTTTATAATTTTAATTATAAAGCTTAAAAGTAAAGTTTTGTAAAGTTTTTTTTGTGTTGGTATCCCATATTTATTTTATTTTTATCCTAAACCAGATGGAAACAAAACGCGATTTGCATCCACTCTTTTTGTACGAGTTTAAATTAAATCGTATAGCAGCTCAAGCTTCAAGAAATATTAATCAGGCATTCGGAGATGGATCAACCAATGAAAAAAATGCTCGATATTGGTCCCAAAAATTTCGTTCTGGGAATTTGAGTATCGTTAATGAACCTCGAGGTAGACCATCGACCCATATTGATTATGAGGAATTAAGGACAACTGTGGAATTCGATCCACACACAACTATTCGAAAACTTGGGTCCAAACTAATTGACGGAACTGGAGATGATTGACCGCGAAAGCAAGTTACTTCGCAATACTCGGTTGCCGTTTTTACACCAAATCATCCCTTGTGATGAAAAGTGGATTTTGTATGACAATGGAAAACGATCAAGCCAATGGGTAGATAAGAATACACCCCCAGGACACACCCGAAAACCGAAATTTCATCAAAAAAAATTATAGTCACCATATGGTGGAATGCCCAAGGAGTGATCCATTATTCCTTTCTACAACCAGGAGAAACTATAACATCGATGTCTTATTGTCGTGAAATTGATGTCATGCTTGAGAAACTTAAAAAAAACAACCAGCATTGCTTAATCGGAAAGGCCCTATTTTATTGCGCGATAACGCAAGACCCCATAAAGCTTCGATTACTGTTGACAAATTAAATTCTCTACAATATGAAATTTAACTACATCCTCCATATTCACCTGATATTTCACCGACCGATTACTACCTTTTTCGTAATTATGAATTATTTTTAAGAGAAAAAAAATACAATAACCAAAATAATATTAAAAATGACTTTGAATTGTTTATTAACTCAAAAAATAAAAAAAATTTTCAAAAAGGCATATATGATTTGCTCAATCGTTGGCAAAAAGTCGTAGATGCCGATGGGAATTATTTCAATTGAATAAAATAAATAATGTGAAAATTAGCGCTTTTCGTTTTTTATTTTCATTCAACACCCGTTTCATAGTTTCCAACCTAATACTTATTTTATCGTAGTCTATCATGTTTGAAAGTAATGTAGTTTCCAAAAATGATGTCAACATATGCAGGCAGTCTTTCAATCAAAATAGTTTCAACATAGCTGCACCTTAAAAGACTATCTACGTGACTAGTATAAACCGTTAACAGGTTCTTGGTTTAAACCTCGAAGATTCATGAATTCATTTTGCAACTACTGGTACGGGTTGTATTGCTACTAATGTCGATCATCACCTTCATCATCTCCCCATCGATTAACACTTGTTGGATTAAAAAATTCTAAACCACTACAGTACATGAATAAAAAATTGACGATATAGAATTGTAGAAGTGAATCATAATTTTCGGTGTTAGTATTGTTAATAATTTGCCAATGGGTCATTCGTCCTTCAATAGATGCAAGGTTGAGTCAAGTTTCTCTTTCCGATGTTGTTTTTTATCGCTTTGCTATTGAATTTGAAATAATCGACTGAACTGAGGACTGAGAGCAAAAAATATTACTAACTTTAAATGTCTATAACTGGAACATAAATTCACAAATTACAAAAAACTAATCAAGTGGGCTGTTGTTTGAATAAATCAAAATAAAATTCGCTTTAGTCTTCATTTTTGAATTTCATTTCTCATGAATATGTCGTCAGAAACATGAAGTCGTGAATTAATTATTCATTTATTTCAAGAAAATCCACAATCAAGTCAGAAAAAAAATGCCACAAAGGCAAATGTTTGTTCGAAAACAGTTTCTAACGTTATTAAAAACTTCAATGAGAACTTGAACGTTTTTAGAAAAATTGGTTCGGGAAGAAGAAAGGGCTTTTCGTGTACACAGAATGGGAAGAAAGTAAAGGTTATGTTAGAGAGAAATCCTAGTCTATCAAATGAAAACTTGCGGTAAAGGCGAATTGTAGCGAGAAAACAGTTAGGAAAATTAAACAATTTGGGGGTTTAAAAATGTATAAAGTTCAAACAGTAACAGACCAGAACGCTAACAAGAACGTAAAGGCATAGCAGCGAGTCAGAAAGTTTAAATCTGGTTTTCTTGCGAAGAAAAAATGTTGCATTATGGATGACGAGACTTATGTGCTCTTCGAGTTTTCCCAGCTACCCGGACAAGCATTTTACTCTGCAACTAAGAGAGAAGGAGTTGAAGAAAAAATTAGAAGCAAGAAAAAATCTAAGTTTCCCAAAAAATTTCTTGTTTGGCAGGCTATAATGTGGATGTGGGAAAAGGAATAAATGCTTTGTCACATATTGCACAATAAACACAGAACTCTTTATGAAGGAGTGCTTGCAAAAGCGTTTATTACCATTCATAATTCAACACAGAGGTCTTACTTTCTTTTGCCCGGATTTGGTATCGTGCCACTATGGCAAGGCAGCCAAGAAGTGGTACAAAGATAATAACGTCGATTTGGGGCAAAGAGAGGCAAACCCACCAAATTATCCAGAGCATCACCAAATCGAAAGATATTGGGCCCTGGTAAAAAGGCAATTAAAGACGACAAACAAGAGGGCACAGACAATTGCAGATTTTTGGAACAAGTGCAGCTAAATGCAGCTAAAAACGTGACAGAAACTACAATTGCAAGTCTAATGGCAGGCATTCCGGAAAAGCTCGCAGAATTTATTAAAAAAAATAAATAATCATTCTTAGCTTACTAAAATTATTTTGAATTAAACACATTTTTCAAAACAGTAGGTATTTTTTCAATCAAAAATATGGTTTTGAAGATAGAGGATTTTCAAGTTATTAATATTTTTCGCACTAAGTCCTTACATCTGAATCATTTATATTTACACATTTCGGAATGCTAAAGCTAGTGGTTTAAGACTCCTCGAAGGTTTCTGCAAGTCTTCGTAACAACTTCATTATTATACTGTCGAGGCCAGATCTTTTTGGCAAAGTATCTCTAACTTTAGAGGAGGGATTTTTAGTTCAATCTTGGTTGGATTTGTTTTAATTTCCTCCTTAAACTGTGAAGGTAGTCAATGGCCGTAGTTAGGTACGCCGGATCTCGTTCGATCTCCGAAGTTGAGTAACCAACGGCCGCGTTAGTACTTATATGGGTGACCGATAGGGAAATCGCGGGGCCATTGACTATAGGTCAGGTTAGACTAGATGTCTGCTATAGGTACCATGTAGACCTGTAATACATGTCCCATGGTCGAATGGTTGGCGACTAAACCAGCTCCCTCATCCAGAGCAACCTGGATGAAGAGGCTGTGTCGACATCTAGCAGGATGAAAAACAAAACCTAGCAAAGGGCGGATGAGCTCCTTGGAGCCAACGACCATCCATACATGAAGAGTAGATAGGCGCCACCAAGTTCCTTGCTTACTGAGACACTCAAAAATATGCAAAACCAAACCATAATGCTTGTGCATAATTGAGTGCACTCACGGCCCCATTGTTAACGTACCAAAAAATCTGGGAATAAATGATTTTACATTAAATGCATCGATTTAATATTTGATATAAGTCATAGTCTCGATTGACTATTTGATTTTGGCTATCAAAACAAACAATCTGTCAACAAAGAGTTGATATAGCCGAAGCAATGTAACTATTTGCCTTTACTGAACTCTCGATGTAATTTTCTTAGTATTTTTTGTCGATTCAATGACAAATGTTTTTCTGAAAATCGCATTCGAAGTTTTTTAATAATTAGAATTAGAATTGCAAAATCATGGGTACCGAGGTCATAACTGTTCTGTCAAATGTAGTGTAGCGAAACGAACCAGAGCTTTGAAAATTCATAGATCTTTTCCAGTAGCCACGCGGAACTACCATATCACGATCTGTATCTGATTAAAAGGTTTTACACGATACGTACGTTATGGGCCAAAACCATTCGAATCAGTGCTGCTATGCAAAAATCTGCAAGGTCAGCGGAGGTCGATTGGAGAGACAAAATTGTCATTTCAAAACATGGATTAGTGAACATTCATAACCGAGAGGATCGATTAAGGTGCTATGCAAATATCGATAAGTTAGGACTTCAATAGTTTCATAAGATTAGCTTCATATTCTTCAAACGATTTTTGATTCGCATAACGAGAGATTGTATTGAGAATCATTGTTTATCAGACAATACATATATTTAATTAATAAACAAGATGAAAAGGTAAAGCAGACTCAATATTAAATATTCAGTATTAAATATTAATTTATTTAATTATTTTTATCATTCAAAAAATGACTTAATATAAATTTTTGTAATATTTATTTCCTTTTAGAACCATTTGGTAATATTTTTTGGTAATAAATAAATAAATAATTTCGAATGATGATCGACGTGGATCAAAATATGTTGAACGATTATTTTTTTGGAATAAAAATAATTTTTCTGAGACATATAGCGAATCTTTTTTACTTAAAAATATGAAAATATATTATTTTAAAGTATTAAAAATTTTGTCTATTGTTTGACATTTATATCCGGCTTTGCGTAACTCCATCAATTTTTTATTTTAGTTTTATTTATTTTTCAATTTTGCTCAGGAATTTTTATGAAGCAAAAAATTTATAAAATGTGTTATTGAAAAGTAATACTTAAGTAAAACCACCTGCTTGTATTTGAATGGGGGTTAATATCGATTTCGAATATTGGGAACTTAAGATCAGAAAAGCAAATCCCATGGTCGTTGCAAATGTAAAAGGAATCGAAAACCAAACCAACCCTCCAAGAATAAATCCCCACATTCCTTGTCTTGGTTTTGCAGCAACACTACATTGCCAATATGCTTGATCGACAAACACTGTTCCGAAGTTTCCTAATGTATTTTATATAAATTTATTTTTAATAAAGGTTGATAAAATATTTTTGTGTACGAAATTCGGTGATTTTATTTGGATTTGATTCTTCAAAAAATTTAATAATTTTGTAAATTTTGAATTAAATTTAAATATATCATACTTAAAACTAGTTACACACTTATATATATATATATATATATATATATATATATATATAATCAATATTTATATTTATATACATATAAAGGATCTTAAATATTATTATGACATTCTCCTGAATTATTGATAAAATGTTGTTCCCAGACAACAGTGGCGTAGCAACTGTTATTGGCGCCCGGGTCGGTCCTAAGATTGACCGCCCCCATAACTTTAACCCTAAACCCTAACCCTAACCATAAGCCCTAACTTTAACCCATTATTCGGAACCCTCAATTAGTGTCTTCGTTAAAAATTAAATAGAGTTATGTTATTGCTGGTCTCAAAATCTTTACTTTAATTTCATATTTTTCTTACGATACTCTTATTCTTATACTAAGAATTATCAAGTAACGAAGTCATTTCAAAATTTTCAATTTTATTTACAATTTACAAGCGAAATTCTCATACTTCCATTTTCTACAAATTTATTGATAACAGTATCAAAATTCATTTCAGTAGCAAGCTTTCTCTCAATGGAAAGGACTGCCAAGTCTGTAAGCCTTGATTGACTCATTGTAGCTTTAGTTTTGAAAACTAGCATTCGCAGCTGGTAACGCTAGTAGCCCGGGTAATAAAGATGCCCAGCAAGATCGCAATATTAAGGACGAATTCCCAAGGTTATCTCTCTGTATGAAGCTCAAAAGTTCTAAAGGGTCTGTTGATTCTGTAGTTTTCTGAAACTCGGACAAAATACTACATTCTTCTTCTTTCGGCTTACAATTCCTTTTTCTCCACCTCGTCTTCTAATGTTCTAAGCTGGCAATAGTAATTATAATCAAAGAGATTCGATAGTGCAATGAGAGTATATTTGTTTGCATGATCATAAACTTGTTGAAATGTTGAATATATTTCCTCAATTAACCTATCTACGACAGACAGCATTTCCTGTCTCAACCCAACATCAAATGTCATCGCTACATCGACGCTCCATGCTTATCCACATTTCAAAGAAGAGCTTCTAAGATTCGACCATTGCAATGCCCACCATCCTTTCTCTATTCTTAAAAATGTAATCTCTCAGTGCTGAGCTTGACAGAATTTTGATGCAGACCAAGCAATTTTGTTTAAAGACACTTCTTGGCATCATTGATCTCTGGTAGAACATAATTCTAAAGGCTCAGAAGCGACAGAAACGGAAATGACAGTACTGATGATAGAAGAAAAGAGGCATCTGATCTTGTCGTCACATTCTCTCCTTCTTTGGTGAACTTCACCAGAGCAGTCACGACAAGTGATAATTTGTTCAAGAGAATATTTATAGCATTTGATCGAGTGCTCCATCTAGTTTCCACAAGCCGCTTAATATTTAGACCAGTCTCATGACTCAAAACATCCCAGCGATGCGTATATGCGGAAATGAAAGAGAACAACCGGTCCAATATGCCAAAGCATGTAACAGAGTGAACCACAACAGAAGCTGCATGTATGCAAGTCAAATTCTGGGTGTGATTTGAGCATGGCACAAATACAACTTTCATGTTTATTTTGGAGATGTGCTTCTGGACGCCCGATCGATGGGCAGCCATAACAGTAGGCCATGGCAATCATCAATCTGAATCTCGTCCTTTTCTAGTTGTCTGAATATCAGTTCACAAATTTCCGTTGCGCTTTTTCACTTTGTCTCGATAAAGCGGACAAACGACTCCTCCACTTTCACTTCATTTTCATCCATGTTTACGAAGCTTAAGATCTCGTTGAATTGGTCGTTGTACGATATAGCTGTCTAAAATTATTCAAAAATACTTGCTCTTCTTGACTTGTGCGATGATTTTCTGTCTCACCTGCTGTGTTAATATGACTAGAAACTCATTTTGAACCTCTAGTAACAAATATGAATTGATGATATATTTTCCCAGCTTAATTTTTATCAAATTTTCACGTAGCACAGGGTCATACTTAGCAAACAAATGAACCAATTCCCAATTTTTTATTCTATTTTCCTGATTTCCGTCGT
Organism: Girardia tigrina; assembly: GCA_001938485.1. Taxonomy (NCBI): domain Eukaryota; kingdom Metazoa; phylum Platyhelminthes; order Tricladida; family Dugesiidae; genus Girardia; species Girardia tigrina. The sequence goes on from MQRK01255124.1 coordinate 37,530, forward strand.
CGTGAATGTCTTCCCGGTGGCCCCTTAGTCCCAGTAATCTAGCCAGACTTTCTCGCAATTTCTTAGTTTCTTTCTCAATTAATTCTTCCTCTACTTTTTTTATTGCCTTTCTTTCAGCGAGCCGGATCTCTACCTTTTTCCACTAGAGGCAGCAGCAGTATTGATTTAAAATGTTGTATTAGTAATATAAACTTCATCTAAAAAGAATTTGTGCATCTCTGGCAAGAGACAAATCTTCAAGCCCATTGGCAGTTTTCACTAAATTCAGTGTCATTGTAACATTCTGTTATGGCCAGCATTTCTGATTAGATTTTTCTTCATTTTTTTATATATATAATATTATTTCCATTCCCAAATATCACCCCCAACAATAATGCCACCCGGGGCGGACTGCCCCCCGCCCCCCTTCTTGGTTTGTCAACAATGAAATACCACTACTCTGATTGTTTCTTTACTTACTCAGTAATGCAGCACAGTTGACTTTGGTCAATTTGTTGTGGAGAAAAGGGAGCGATCTTCGGATGCTCTCGAGATGTTCTGAGGACAGTGTCAGGTGGGGAGTTTGACTGGGGCGGTACATCTGTCAAATGGTAACGCAGGTGTCCCAAGGTGAGCTCAACCAGGACAGAAACCTGGTGTAGACAAAAAGGGGAAAGCTCACTTGATTTTGATTTTCAGTACGAATACAGACCGTGAAAGCGCGGTCTATCGATCCTTTTGAGTTTATCTTCAGAGTTTGAAGCAAGAGGTGTCAGAAAAGTTACCACAGGGATCAGGGATGTCTGTGCGGCCAGTGGGCATACTTCTACGTAGTATCCCTGAGAAACTAGAAGAAGGGTTTGATTCCGTCTCTAGGCTAAAGTGCCCGAAAGCTAGCCTTTCATTGCGGAAACAGCCGGCAATGTATCGTATTCAGGAATGGGCCAGGCGGAACTAAAGCATGCTCGACCCCAACATTGGGTTAGTGCTTGTTGAGAACCATCAGAGTCCCAGGCCTCCTATAAAGCCTCAGGCTTAATACTCGACAGGAGTTGAGGTGCACCACAGGGATGGGATACAATGTCGCTCGCCTCCCCGTGGTGTATCCTGGGAACTAGAAAGAGGGTCTCTCCCCTTTCTAGAAATAGAAGGGGGGGTCTCCTTGATCTTGCTAAATGAGTAGACGGATCGATAGTGCCAGCAACTCTGTCTTTCGCTAAGACGCCGCTAACAAAACCCAAAACAGGGGTCTGGAAGGACCCGAAGTCATTAAGCTCCCGAGAGGGGGATCCCTCGTTAAGGATTCCACTATCAGTGGATTGAAGATTGGAACATGGAATGTTCGAGGATTGACCGACGAGAAGATACTAAACATCTCATGTATCTTTGAGAAATTAAAACTGGATTTGTGCATACTCACAGAGACGCACTGGCTTGGAAACGACATTACCTCATTCGGGGAATGGAGGATTCATCACAGTGGCAGTACGAGTGGCACTCGTGAAAGAGGCGTAGCCGTAATGATTCGATCGAGAGATTCCAAAGATGTGGAATTTGAAGCAGTAAGCGAGAGAGTTTTTCTCTGTCATATACCCCACAGAAAGATCACATTAGTGGGTGTATACGTTCCAACTGACAGTGGATACTCGAGTGAAGAGAAGGAAGAGTTCTTTATTACACTACAAGAACAAATTGAGAAGGCAACGGCTGAAGCAGAGAAGAGACGATTCGAGCTAGTAATTGGAGGTGACTTCAATTGCCGGCTCAGCCGGACGGACGAGAATGAGAAGACGGTAGGGTGCTACACTAGTTCAAAGGTTACATCAGAGAATGGAGAACTTCTTATAGATCTCGCAGAGGCGTGCAACTTAAGGATAGAGAACACGTTCTATAAACACAAGTTGACGCAAAGAACTAGCTGGACGCACCCTGCCACAAAGCAGAGACTACTATTGGACCTATTTCTGGTGCAGAAAAGCAGATGCAACAGGATTAGGAATGTCAAAAGTTATCCTAACTTTGACTGCGGTTCAGATCATGACTTAGTCGTGTTAACAATACTTGTCAATAATAATAAGCAACTCAAATTGACAAACGACAGAAGGAAGAAAAGCAAAGGAAAGGTGGACAGATTCTCTCTGCAGAATAACAAAGAGGCTATCAGCGCGGAGATTGGACGGGAATGTCCAAAGATCGAGAGCTGGGACGATCTGGAAAAGACGGTCACAAGTACCATGGAGAAGTACCGTAAGAAGAAAGTCCTACTCAATCAAAGGTGGCTACATGAGCACCTAGAGGAGCTGAAGCCTCTACTGCAGGAGAAATGGAAACGCAGAAGAGAATATATGCAGAATAGGTGTGAAAGAACCTACTCAATATGGAAGGCTGCAAGATTAACAACCTTGCGGATTCTCAGAAAATGGAAAAGAGAGAGGATAGAGACTATAGGCCAAGAGATAGAAGGGATTCTTAACAGAGAATGTCTCGGAAAGACTTCTGAGCTATACACGGAACTCAGAATCTTGTGTAACAGTCAAACAAAGGAATCCTCTCTCTGTTCAGTGGAGAGTAGTATCAAAGACGAAGTGTTGGCAGAACACTTTTCACGCCTATTCAAGAAGAATGAAGGAGACTATGTCTTGGAACTGGATCAAAGTCAACAATTGGATATCAACTATTTACCGGACGTGGAAGAAGTGGGTGCCGCAATAACACAACTCAAAAACGGCACGGCTGCTGGAAACAATGGTATCATTCCAGAGCTATACAAGTGGGGAGGCCACCAGCTAACGATCAAGATTATGCAATGTTTCGAGGCCATCTGGGAGGGAAGAGCAGAATTCCCGGAAGCATGGAAAACGGCGAAAGTCGTTATCCTTTACAAAGAGAAAGGGTCTAAAAAAGACTTGAATAATTACAGAGGAATATTCCTACTTGATGTAGGCGGAAAGATAATGGCTCGAATCATCGCAAACCGACTGATACCACATCTTGAAAGGATACTGGATGATTGGCAATTCGGCTTCAGGCCGAAAAGAAGTACTGGACAAGCGATAGGTATCATAAAGAAGATACAAGAAGAGGCAAGATACCGAAGCAAAAGCGTATATGCAATATTCATCGACCTTGAGAAGGCTTTCGATAGTGTTCCCAGGAAAGTTCTCTGGGACTGCCTTCAAGGAATTGGGGTACAAGGACATATGCTGAACGTCATCATGAAATTCCACGAAAACTTCACGGGTAGTATAGGAAAAGAAGTATTCCAGATGGACAAGGGAGTGCGACAAGGTTGTGTATTAGGACCCCTGCTATTCAACCTTGTCTTCGACTGTGCGATCAAAATATCAGTCAAGGATGGTCTATCAGGTGGAGTACAGGTGATTCACAATGGAGAAGTACTACTCGTGAATCGATTGGCGTACGCAGATGACTTGTGCCTGCTGGACGAAGATTATGGGAATATTGAGAAAAATATGACATGTCTAAACACTGCGTTTAAGAAGATGGGGCTCAAAGTAAACATTGGGAAAACGAAGATACTTAACCTCAATGGAGCCAGATATATCACGGCACGAGACGAGCTGAACGCCGGGATCGAATGGGTGGATGAATTCTGCTACCTGGGCTCCATAATTGAGAGCGGAGGGAGCTCAGGTGTAGATATCAAAAGCAGAATCAAGAAAGGAGTAATCAAACTAAGAACGATTAGACCAGTGTTGAAGAACAACAAGTTGTCCCTCTGAAACAAGCGCAACATCATCTCCAGCTGTGTATTCCCTGTGGTCTACTACAGCTGCGAGAACTGGAGGACAAACGAAGATCATGTCAAGAAGCTAAAAGCATTCCACAACTTGTGCACGCGGCGGACTCTGGGAGTTTCAAAAACTGAACGAATAAGAATGGATGAATTATCTATTGGGCTGCAAAGTCCGATGGATATTCTAGCACGAAGAAGATTGAATCACAACATCAAAATCGAACTCGGAGATTGCCCGGAGAACGTCAAACAAGTTTACGAATGTGAACTTATCGGAGGGAAAAAGGTAAGTGGGAGACGCAAACAACATTTGGCTGAATGCCTAAGAGTGGACGCTAATTGGCTCTTCGGTGACAATTACAGTGTCGGAGAGTTTAAAAGGGATATTCAGCAGGAGAACTTGTCTACAACGGATGCGAAGATGGCGAAAATCTACAGAATCAAAAGAATCAACAGAAATGGAGACGAGAAAACACTAAGATTAGTGTTGCCCCGTCTGAAAGAGCACAGCTGCCCGATGGATGCCTGTTACAAGCAGTATGCAGAGGTGAAGGAGCTAAACAGGCATCTCAGAAGGGATCATGAAGGAGCCGAACCCATCCCGAGGAAACAAAGAGAGAAGAAAGCCCAGCCACGACAGAAGAAAGGAATCTACAATTGCCCGCAGTGCCCCAAAGAATACAAAACTGCAGGATTCCTCAAAATCCACATTCAAAAGAATCACAAAGAAGAATCAGAACAATCCAACGCCCAGCAAGGAGATAATTTGGTCATCGAGAGAGAGGAAGAGCCGACAACAATCCAAACCAACCTTCAATTACCAGACGCAACTGAGAACACGCCGAGGATTTCTGGGACAGAAGACAACTCTACATATCACCGTGAAGAATCGCCGCACCGACAATACCGATTGCCAGCCAACTATGCAAAAGCAAAAGGACATTTTCAGTGCCCATTCCGAGGATTTTACGCGTCCACCGTAACCGCCAAAGGTATGTATGGCCATGGCACCAAATTCCATGGCTGGTCTTTAGCAACTGGAAAACCGATCGTTCGCAGGCAGAAGGACACTGACCCCGTAGGAGGCCTATCGGGGGGCCCTTAAGGACTTTAGTTTGGGTGGACCCTCTAAAGAGCCTTAGGCTCAATACCATTGAAAGAGATGGGAGGCCCACCACAGGGATCAGGGATCGCTGTGCGGCCAGTTGGCATACTTCTACGTAGTATCCCTGAGAAACTAGATTTGGTTCGATTCTGTCTCTAGGCTAAAGTGCCCGAAGCTAGCCTTTCATTGCGGAAACAGCCGGCAATGTATCGTATTAGGAATGGGCCAGCAATCCATTCACTAGGCTACGCTTTTCAATCTGGGTGTGAAGGCAGTGGGGAGTAGTGACCCTGCTGTCGATGGTTGGATTGCATCTTCATGATCTAGGATGAATCAATCCCGGTGAAGGGTGTCGTAATGACGTCGTTGCATCTTCGGACTGGCGGAACAAAGGCATGGATCCTAACATTGGGGGAGTGCCCGTTGAAAACCATCAGCGTCCCAGGCCTCCTATAAAGCCTCAGGCTTAATACTCGAAAGGAGTTGAGGTGCACCACAGGGATCGGGGATCGACTGTGCGGCCAGATGGGCTTACTTCTTCGTAGTATCCCCGAGAAACTAGAGTGGGTTCGACTCCTGAATCTAGGCTTAAGTACCCGAAAGACGTATACGTAAGTCGTCTGTAAGATGACTTACTTGGCCCGATCGATCGAAGGACACACTAACACTGTGTTGCTCTAATTTAACTCGGTAGTCAGCAAAGGAGTAGAACATTAGTTTCGAGATCCGGAGCATGACATGTGAGCTTCACTGATATACTCTTCCTGATGAAGTGCAACCTTGAAATGTTTTTTGTTGCACATGATTCGGGTCGTGTTCAGACGGCTAGAAACGATTTTTTTACACTCTCCTGTGCCAACTGGTTGGGGTTTCTAGTTTGTCAAGGGTATACATTGCACTAGCCAGAAGAAACTAGTACTTGCACGAAGTGTCCCCGGATAGTGAATTGTTGCATTGTGACAATGGATTGATTTTTTTTCGATCTGTGAAAATCTCGATCAGCCAATGTGAGCATATTGAAATGATTTGTTTTGCCCGCATTAGCGATTTTTTTTGGTTGAGATCTTTACTGGTCTGATCTATTGAAGCGGTGTGATGGTTCATGAACTAAACTAGGAACGTTATGCGGTCTGTACCCTCGGATGGTCTGAATTACTCAATGGCAGTAGGTAGTAGCATTTGATATTTATATGGTACTAAATAATTAGTACTAGCTACTACCGGCATTTTAACTGAGTCACTGTTAAAGAGTAAGGAGGTAAGTTCAAGGTGTCGGTAATCTTATCCTTCCTATTGAAATGTTCTTATTTGGGAGTGGACTGATTGCAAGCTTTGCAGACCTGGCGTGGAAAGTTGCAGACCTGATCTACTAAATTCGTTAGACCTTGCACAATATCCTGATCAATCACGCTTTTTCTAGATATTGTAATCAGTGCCACATAATTGTCACAAAAAAATTAAAAAAAAAGCGGACTTGATAAACAAAAAATAACAAAACATTTCAAATATCATTTATCAAATCACATCTTGTCGTAACGAATTACATGTCACGTATAATGCATTCAATAACAAAAAACATTTCAAATGAACACAATATACGCGAGTACTCCCCATTTGCCGGTTATTACCAACAATTGAGCATAGGCACCCTATATTTTTAAATATTTTTTTAGTGTCGAACTTTTTTTTAATTTAAAACAAAAATTCAATTTTGAAAAATATTTATTTATTTTTATTGATTTTTTAATTAAATTTAATGTATTTTTTACTTTTGTAATTGTTAAAAGAATTTTTTTGAAAAAAATGTGACTTTAGTAATTTAAAATAAATTTATTAAAATATTTTGATTAAAAATTTGGGCTGGGGTGCTAGGGTGAATGCAGTTGGTTACACAGAGGTGCTACGCACGGTTGTTAAGTAGTTATTTATAAGTTGTTATTGTAACGTCATCACTGAGCAATCTGGGGGTCCCGTGAAGCATGGCAAAAATGACTTCGATGACTCTATCCGCGGGCGGTGAGAGAGTTGTTGGGGACATTACTCGAGTCATAGGGCTTAGCCTGTGGAGTACATTAGTACAAGGGTTGGTCTCAGCACGGAGAATAGTTCCAACTAGTCATTATATATGGCGCATGGGACAATATTAAAACTCCGGATTCACCACAAGGATAACTGGCTTGTGGCGGCCAGGCGTTCATAGCGACTTGCTTTTTTGATCCTTCGATGTCGGCTCTTCCTATCATTGTGAAGCAGAATTCACAAAGAGTTGGATTGTTCACCCACCAATAGGGAACGTGAGCTGGGTTTAGACCGTCGTGAGACAGGTTAGATTTACCGTACTATATAATATACTTTCTACTACTATAATAATATACTTTCACAATTGTACAAAGTGCAATGTATTCATGTTTTAATATAATATAGTGTAAAGTGAGGCAGAACATACATATGGTATAGCCTAAGCAAAGGGCGAAGCAAGAAAAATATCGAAAATCTGCCTGAACACATGTATAGTAACCCATAGGTAAATAGTCGGAATATGATCTTAGATTCTCGAAAAAATCAATAAATAGTGCTTTATTAATATGTTGTGTATAATAGCTGTATAATAGTTGTATAATAGCCTAGGCACAGGTCGAAGCAGACGCTTGTGGCCACCAAGCGTTCATAGCGACTTGCTTTTTTGATCCTTCAAGTTCGGCTCTTTCTATCATTGTGAAGTAGAATTCACAAAGCGTTGTATTGTTCACCCACCAATAGGGAACGTGAGCTGGGTTTTGACCGTCGTGAGACAGGTTAGTTTTACCATACCATATAAACCGTCATTACAATAGTAATTCTGTTAAGTACGAGAGGAACCACAGATTCGGATCACTGGTAAATGTGACCTCAAAAAATGTTGTAACCTCATGCTGTCGCAGACGAGTAATTATGTTTGTCGTTGATTACATTCAGATGCGCATCCGTTAGAAATGCAACGTCCTGTTTATCCTGGTTGAACCGTCTTGGCATTGTCTACAAACGATGCCGACGTCGGAACAAACAGGATGCCCCTGGATTCACAATAACAATTATGGAACTTTATGGAATTTGTAAGTTCAATTAATTAATTAAAATTTTTAATTAAGGTTTTTTGTTTTTAGCTTTACTCGAACGGATTTGAAGCAGTGGGACCGGAATCCTGACCCAGCTCATCATCGTGACATGACGGGCTGTGGGCCCCCGCCTAGATCAATGTCGATCTGGGTTGATTTTATGTTGTGTAAGCACATATTCTTCTCCAGTGAATGCATCGCTCATGTCTACATGAAATGTGTCGACTGTGAACTTGTGGCACTGTCGTGTCTGCTTGGTCTAAATTCATGAAAACCATCATTATTATATATGATAAATTAATAATTCTAATAAATTAATAATGAGATGGAAGTGGAGAAAAGGAAAATTTTAATTATTTTAGATAATGCACCATCCCATCCGAATATCCAACTTTCGGCAATAGAGTTTTTATATTTGCCAAAGAACACAACTTCCATAACACAGCCATTGGAAATGGATTTGATAAAGGCATTCAAGGATCATTACAAGAATTCTTTTGTTGATTTTTTGGCAACTGAAGAAGATGATTTAAATAATGATCCATTTAAAAACATTAATATTAAAAACGCTATTGTTTTTACTTTTATTGCCTGGGAGTTAATATCCAAAGAGTCGATTATTAATTGTTTCAAAAAGGAATTTTCCAAAAAAGAAGAAACCAACCAAAATTCATATGCTTGAGGAAAATATAGAGGACGTTATTGTTGAGGTTTATGAAAAAAAATTTATCAGAACTACTGGAGAAGGAGACCGGAAAAGCTGAAATTTGTGAAAAAGTTCGTTATGATAAACTAAAGCTGGGATGGGAAAAACTTAAAGAATTGGAAAATGTTATTGAATATACACCTTTTGATGTTCAAAAAGAATATATCAAGTTTAGAATGCAATTTAATACGCCACTGTCAGATATCTGGGTAGTGGGATGATTGATTAATATTCAATATTATTATAATATATATTAAGAACATTAATTGGGTTTTCTTTACATTTATTTATATCACAATTTGAATTATCACTAGAACAATTCTCCGTAAAACTTGTGTAGCTCGTCATAGTTCTTGATTGATAATCTTTAATAATATTCTTTAACGTCTTATTATTAAAACAAATTTAAGTTACAATTTAATTATTAGAAAAATAATTTATATTTTAAATTTAAAATAATTTTTATTTATTTTAAGAAATTATTATTAAAATATTATTTATGAAATATTAGTTTAATTTTAAAGTGATTATTTAACTTTGAAGAATTGATTAAACAACCCGACGTTTTAAAATATCAATCTTCCATCTGGGTGGGAGAAACACAATCCTAAAACAACATACCAAACAACACACAATAAACACCATTCAAAAATATTCCTCACAATATATATTCAATATTAATTGTTGCTCACAAAATACAGATAATTGTAAGTACATTGTATTTTTAAATTTTTTTATAATGTAGCTTTGCTTTTTAGAATCCGCATGAAGTATTCAAAAACTCATCTCCTAAAAGGAAAGAGGCAATGGGTGGAAATGGTGGCAATCCAAGGAATGCAATTGATACTGTGCTTTCAGATATGAATCTGAGCACCGAAATTCTTCCACACATGCCAAAGAAAAAAAAGAACTTTAACAGAGTAAATTTACTAATTAACAGGAACTCCAACATCCAACACAACCACATCCGTGTTTCCAATAACAAAGAAGTATTAAGTATCAATTCATGATTCTGGAGAGGATGATCAAGACAGAATATTGGCAATAGGCGAGAGAGAATTTCTGGCGGAGCTGGACAAACACTCAATATTTGGGGACGCCATCTTTGACAAAACACTCAATATGCTCTATCAGTATGTATTGCATTGATTTCCTTCTTCTGAGAAAAAAATCAAGGGACATATAGAATAATGCTTATTATATTGAAAGACCTTCTTCCAAACTTCTTTCCTCATAAATTCCTCATTAACTTTGAGAAAGCTCAGGAAGAATTTCCAACAGTTCAAGTGAAAGGATGTGACTTCCACACTTGCCAAAGCTTTGTTAGGAATTCTGGATCAGTTGGAATGAAAACTGAGTTTGATTCTGATCATGATGTCAAAGTTAGAATCAAATCAGTAACTGCTGTTACATTTGTTCCACCAAATGATATTTTACATATATTCCGAAAACTTATGCTAGAGATTCCTGATGAGGAGGCTTTCACAATGCCCTTAATGTAATCTTCAACTGCAGTCATCCAAATTGGGGTTTTTATTTGATGGTCTGCAAAATGATATTGCTTACCATTGACTGACACTTGCTAATGTTCATGCAGGTCTATAAGAGATAAAGAAAAGAAGATATGTTGAGCTAAATGTTCTGGTTGCTGAGGAAGTACGAAAGTATATTAATGAACCTATTAAGATCAAATATTTGAGAATGGCTAATTTTCAATAATCAATGGAATGTATACCATAGTGTTGATAATAAATATTTCTTTCGTGTCTTGTTGATTATTTTATCAATAGTTTTATCGATAATTTAATTTAATTTAATTATTTTATTTTAGATTTTAAAGATTTAATGATTTTGTTTTATTACTCAATTGTCAATTACCCAATTGTCTGGTTACCATAAAAGATATATTAATATTTGTTTAAAATTGTGTAATTTGAATAGAGTTATAATCCATATTTTCTTATGTATGATTCAGCTTGCATAATGTATTTATAATATTATTTTATAAATATATTTCCCATGGAATTTAATGAGTCAATTTGAGTCTTCTCTTTTAGTTTCAAATTAATCGAAAAACTTGAAAGATCGCTAAATTGAAAAATAATTAAATCTCATATTTCAAACTATAAATGCTTAAAATTACTTTAATCTCTAATTTACTCATAGTTTTGCTTGTATTAGTTTTATACACCTGTAAAGGAGTCTGTGTTGAAAACGCCTTTGTATCGCGATGCCCACGAACATATTTTAGACAAATAACTGTCGGTATTAATTTAGAGTTTCGTATTAAATTTAAGTTTCTCAAAAGCTATTAATATTTAAGTTTGATTTTCTATTTGTTTTATAAAAAAAGAATAAAATGTATAATTAATCTAAAATTGGATGAATTATTTCCCACTCTTAATTTTGTTTCTTCCCCTCTGACCAATTCCATGTTACAACTGAATTTTAGAAGATCTTCTTTGAAATTGAACGTTTATTTGAATGGATCTAGTTCTAGACTTTGCAGGATGTTGGACAGGAAACCGTGTCTCCATTATTTTTCTGGACTTTCTCTTGGTCCGCGACTGATCTAATGAATTTCTCAGAAGTATCTTAGTTTCGATCGATTTATTCTCAATGACTCTCAGATGGTCTTTCTCCAAAATAACCGCATAAAATTTTATTTTTGCATCTCCTCTTTTGTGAATCAAATCTACGAACAAATTGAGCAGCTTGAATTCATTTAAATCGGGTAGAAAATAAACAATTTGTTTCGAGTATTTCTCGATATATTTAAACACATTCGATAAATTATTCAATTTAACAACTGTTAGTTTATTTTCCCTTGGTTTTTTTAGGATTTATTTTGCCATTTATTAATGAATTTTTCGAAAATATATTCAACTAAGAATCGTTCAAGAAAATATAATCTAACTCGTGTTCGAAATCACAGAATGCGCACATCGAAGAAATAATGTTATTCGTGTTATTTTTAAAAAATTCAATTAAATTCAACGCTGATTTATTGAGATATTTATTTGAAATTTTTTATTTTAATAAAATTTTACACTTTTCACGATTGCCAACATTTTTTTCTTTTAAAACATCGAAATTGTTTTCAAATTTTTTATTTCAACTGTCATTCAAATTTCAACTCACTTTTTTTTAACCGAAATTGTTTTATTGTGACAACTTTACATTTTTAAATTTAACACACACAATACACATAAAAAACACACATGCATCCAATTACAATTCATTACACACAAACACACTGCATTCAGACAACACACAAACACAAACACAGTGTCAGATAGAGAGAGAAGAGCCACATATTAATTACATTGCATTCCAGTACAATGAGGCTCACCATTTTGTTAATAATTTTTACTTTATCGATTTCTTTGAAAACCCATAAATACATTTAAAGATTCGGGATTGGAATTTTTGAAATATGCCAAATAAATTGTGTAACTCACTATTAAATCAGTATTTCGATCCTTTTGCTAATTTAATTTTTATTTTAATATATTTTATTTAAATTATTTAATTTTATTTATATATTTTATTTATGAATTCCTGAAACTGGCAAAAATGTTCGGTCAAATCGGCAATTCACCGCTCCAGATGTAAAGTAACGAGCTCAAAGAGAGTTCTCCTAGCTTTTCACAAATTATTTCAAATTTCAGAGCTCTTTCTTATATACTTGTTCAAATAAACCTCTTCTTACGTGTCCTTAGTAGAACAATATCATCGTGGCATTTATTTTGAAATAGTTCAGTTTAAATTCTATAGATATAAATCATAATATCCACAGGCATGTAATATATACACAGTGATGTTTAAAAGAAAAATAACGAGTGTTACGTGGCGCTTGAGAAGTCAACTGGATTAACCGTTTCTGTCGCTGCTATGAATAAGGCCTCCAAATACAAAAATTGCTGCTTCTATAGTTTCGAGCCCCCTGACTTGTGAAATATATATGTTTGGATTCTTCAAAAATTGTTACTTGACAGCTGTGGCTTGTAGAGTTATCAACAACGACAGTGAAGTCTTAGAGACGAAAACCATTTTTAGATTCTGTCCTCCCTAATTTACGTTAATATTTGAAATACAACTTACAGTAATACAGCATTTATATTATAAAATAAAGTGTTGAAACGGAGTATACTTTTGTTTTTCGTTCTTTTCTAGTACAATGGACTCTTTGATCCGGCTTTCAATTGACCGAAAACCATAAAATAAGGGATAATTAATATATTCTGAAACTTTTTATATCCTCTTTTGTATATGTTAATTTACAGTCTGTACATTCTCAACTATGATATTATAGAATTTTATATTAGGATCAAAAACAAGAAGCTTTATTTATTGTTAGGATTTTGGAGAATTTTCATAAATTTTTTAATTTTAATATTTAAAATCAATCAAGTAAATTTTGAAAATATTAAAAATATTTCTTAAATTAAAATTTAACGGAAGAAATTTTACAGTAAAAAATGTTTTATAAATTAAAAAATTAGAAAACTTTATAGTTGACAATATTTTAAATTAAAATCTAAAATGAGAATTTTATTATTGAAGCATTATTATAAAAATGCAAATTTTATAAGAATATAAAATCAAAATGACAAGTTTAGTTTTTTTTAATGATTTTTTTAAACGAAGATCTTTAAAAAATAAAAACTGGAAAAGTTTAGTTAAAGATTTTTAAAAAAGAAGTTTAAATATTAAAATAGAAATTTTATAATTGAAATATTTCTGATATGAGATTTTATTAAATGAATTAAAATGAAATAATTTTAACAAAATCTTTAAAGGATCCAATTTTAATAAGAGAAAAGTTTATAAAACTAATTTTTAAAAATTTAAAAAAAGAGAAGAAATTAAATATATACATTTACAAATAAGTTTGAAAAAAATGGCAAATCGTTAAAATTAAAATTAACCAATCAATTAAAATGTTTTATATTGTTTATTAATTTAGACGGATTAACCATAATTTCCAGAACAACTGATTTTTAAAGAAAGTTATTTAAATAAATCTTTTACAAACTTTGTGCTCGGATCTCATTTACCAATGTACATGTTCTATACATTAGAGAGACATCATGCCACCTATGTCAGAAAATCCAGGAACACAGTCGTAAGGAAAGTGGAAGTAATATTGTTGGACATATTAAACATTGTAAAGGGGACATAAAAACCCATAACTTTAAAATTCTGTGCACTTAATTTAAGAATTATTGGGAGAGAGTGATATGTGAAGCGTTATATATAAGCTTTTTGGGTCCTAAAATAAACGTTCAAAATGCACTCTCTACAATTTTATTGATTGTTTTTAAATGATTTTTTGACGACATGCTGATTACGTAACTTTCTTTTTTAAAAATCTACTGTTCTGAAGATGACGGTTTATCCATCGAAATTAATAAACAGTTTAAAACATCTTATTTGGCTTGTTAACTTTAATTCATATTTATATTACATTCTTTTTATGCATAAAAAGTTTATGCAAAAGAAAAGTTCTTTCTCCAAAATTTCTTCGAAAAATATGTTATTGTGTATGAATAATAATGTGTTAAGTATTAATAAAATTTTGAATAATGTCCATTTCCGATTCTTCTTTAAACTAACAAGCATAATTATATTCTTTAGTAATTTCGTTTTCTAATGTGATTTTATATATTTTTTAATATTGTGTATATAACTATTGTGTATTCTTGAATCAAATTTTTTGTGTATATATAAATATTTCTATCTTTTGCATTTTCTGAAAGATACAAAATATACCACTTTTTATCACTAAAAGAATGAGTAATTTTCAATTTTTTCTCATCCTCTTGGGAAGGATTACTGACTAAAATATATATTACCGATTATGTTAATTATTCCAAACATGAATCCAGATTCTGACACTAGAGTTAGATAGGAATTGTCCTTATTCCCACTCGGTCCCGAAATACAAAGAAGATGGTTATACATGCTTGAAATATTACCTGTAATTTCTTTAATGATTAAATCATAAACATATTACTTACCGAACATGCCATAGTTATCGTTTGGTGTATGAAAAACTTGAACCACGAATATTAAGATAATTATAAATATTCCACATGTTGTAAAATATGAAACATAGAAAGTTGCTCCTAATCCTCCGACTAAAGTCATGCCGGCGACAAGGAAGCAGATTAATATAAGGGACAGTTCCAGAGACTGCTTCTCTACAAGACTCATAAGTACCGCACTTCCTCCTAAGTATTAATAATTATTAGAACTTTAAGATATGTTTTTGTGAAGAAAACTTTAATGATTATATTATTTATTATTTATTTATAATAATTAGTTATTAAATTGATGTTTAAAAAATAAATTATTGAAAATTGAAAATGTTGTCTTTTTTAAATACCTAATTAATTGTCCTAAATGTTTTTTTTCTATTAGGTTGATACAAACGTTTTGCATCTTTTACTTTGTTAATTTCAAAATGTCATAGTTTTCATAATATTTGTTCGATTTAATTGAAATAAGCACCATTAGAATCAACAAATTTTTACAAACGAGTAAAAAGACGAGAGATTCCATCAGCAAAAAATTGGTGGTCAGGATTTGATGAAGTCAACGAAAGCTTCTTTTGCTGTGTCCTGATTGGCGAATATCCGATCGTGAAGAAGTTTTCAAGACACTTGAAAACATGAAGAAATATGAAACTACTCAATTTTAGTCCAGTTTGTGCAACGGTATCTACTACTCGTTGCAATAATAGATATTTGAACCGGATGTTGATGGACTGATTGCGTTTCAACATTGCCTAATAAAGTATTCTATTCACATCTAATCAAACATAAAAATTGAGCTTCTTTTGATGTAGATTTTTCTTTCCTGGGGTTGTGCAGAAACTTTTGTATGTTCAGCTTCTTTTGAAGGTCCTCATTGGGTACCTTCTGAAAATCCAAATGACATTTCTTAACTACAAGAGTCGTTTAGGTGTCTTTACGACGTTGATCAAAGTGATTTGTTGAAGCGGTTTCTTCCACATTTGAGTTTCAATTTAGCCAATTTTATCTCCAAGATCATCACAGTTAAATCGAAACTGCTATGAAATTATTAACATATTTAAATGTATCAACATCGCTTTTTCAACAATTATCTAAAAATTAGACTATTATTATTGCATGTTCACAATCTGATGTTTGCAGATCCACTATTTAAGAAGTTGATTTAACTTTTAAAAAAGATTAAGACTAAACTGCTACTAGTAAAGCGACAATTGCATGTTGATAGAAGAGGATAAGTAGATGGCTACATGTAGTCGGGGGATGAATTCTGGAAGAAGGAAGGAAATTTCTCATTTAAGTTATTTTATTGAACAATTAATTCACGTCGTAATGGATAAACTTGGAAGAAACAACACATGACCAAATATGAAATATTCATTTAGCCAGGATAAATAAAATTTCCTTTCCTCTTTCAGCATTCATCCTATTAGAACATGTAGCCATCAACTTATCCTCTTCTATCAACATTTTAATTACTATCAATTTCAAGAATGATACAAAAGTATTTCTTGAAACAACAGTAAGGTGTGACGTTAGGAATTGTTTTTTATTCATTCGATATTTTTCGCATCGTTGTAGAAAATTGGAAATTTCCTGTATTGAAGTTACTAAAGCTGGAATGCCTTAGCAATAGTGGCTCTTTTTTATTTATTCTTTTATCAAAAAATAAACTTGTTACTCAAGCTTTATTGGTTCATATCTTAAAAATAAGAAAACAACTGATTTACTGATGAAATATGCGATGAATGACATTTAAAAGCTATATATCAGTTTGCGTATTTATACAAATGCATTATACTGCGAGGGAAGATTATAGAACTAAGAACATGTAACATTTCCGAAATAAATCAGCCTTCAAATGGGCAATCAAATATTTTTAACACCTTTTGGCATTATATAAAGAGAAGAACCTTTAGATTAAGTTTATTTTATCTTTTAAAATTAAATAATTGTCTTATAATATTTTTTCGCAAAGTACCACGGTGAGCGCCATTGGTTGTTTTCATCTGTCTCAGGGAAATGATTAAACAATAACTTGCCAAATTTCTCAACTCCATAGTCACAGATAATTTGGTAAATTCGTTTCCGATATACAACTTTTTTGAAATAAAGATATCATTTTGACGCTGTGAGGGGAATTATAATTAAAACTAATAAACGTTTGTTGCGTAATGTAATGTTGCGTGGAATGTTCTATGTGTGATCTCTGTATTGTTATATAATAGGTCACGACCGAAATAATGTATATGATGAAATGAATGAATGTTTTACGCAGTTTGATGACGGCATTAATCAATATATATACTGATGATATTTCTTATTGGGGATTCTTTTAGGAAGATCTTATTGTTTTTGAATAGATTATTTATGACAATCTCGAAGTCTTCTAACAAACGCAGAAATTGATTTTTGGTGAGAGCATCAATCAAGTTGTCTAGGAACACAGGCCACTCGTCATTTGACCACTTTCCAAAAATCTTCTCCAATAAACAGTGATTAAGTTTACAAAGAATTAACTCTTTAGATTGAATGATAATTTCAGCATCTTTTCCAATGTGAAATTCAATAAACTTTCTAAGATATATACAATTCCATTTGTATTTAAGAGTCAATCCAGGGCCGCCGCGTGGGTAAGAGGCGCCTTTGTGCCAGATTATTTTCACACCCTTCCCCGAACTGAACCCCCAATGTCAAAAACTATGACTTGTTATGAATTTAATCATTAGAATATTTCCAATGAATACTTTTATTTTATAAAATAATTACAGGTTATATAATACTTTTAATATACAGGCATGGGTTATATACATACACTATATAATACTAAATCTAAGCAATCAATAAAATTTGCTTGTCTCAAACATATATTAAGAATTAGATTACTTTATAATTATTCATCACTCAAAAATCAAAATACTTTTTACATATTTACTCTCTAATAAATCCATATTTGTCACTTTTTCTTTTTTATCATTTAATTTTTTTTATATTTAATTTTATTTATTTTTATTTAGTGAGGTGGCGCTGAGTGAAAGAGGCACCTGCCGGCGCCTTTTCCACTCGGCGCCCTTGTGCGGTGCACAATATGAACAATCGTACGCGGCGGCCCTGAGTCAATCAAAATAATCAATCCGTAATATATTTACATCTCATCATTCTTATTAAATAGGCATTCACTCTCCATCGATGCGTTGGTTTTATTTTTGAGATTAATCAAAATTTCATTAGAAACTTAACAGTTTTCATTGTCGTCAATTTTCAGAAAATTTAACAATGCAAATTGTGCATTCGAAATATTTACAGTTTCTCTTTGTTGCATTTCAAAATTGAGCAAAAATCAAAATTTCATAAAAATGAGGAAATCCACCAAATTCATTATTTTGAACAGATTTAATTAAAATTGACGCGATAAACAAATTCAAAATTCACATTTAATATTTATTTTACTTTTACACGATAAAACAAATCTTCATTACGTTTTTTTCCGTATAATTTTTCAATATCATTTTTTTACAATTTTCTCGGTTACTCAACTCAGACTAAAGAAGGGGTCAAGATACCATAATTAAAGTGATTCTCGAACAATACTCTAATGCTAAATACGCAGGAATATTTATTCGATTTTATAAATAATAATTTTTGTAGCAAAGGTTCATAAATTAGTAATTAAATATGTTTCTGTACTTTTTTATTATGTTATGTGAATAATCTGGTTAATCTTCTCTTTAGGATTTTTAAAATTCAAAAAAAAACTAAAAATAAGTAATGACTTATTTTACTTGAAACTTACCCAACATAAGCATCGCGGTTACAACTACATTTGTCATCAAAGCAAAAACACAAAACGTTATGTGCGTTCTCTTTCCAAATCTTGCTCGTACTACTTGAAGAAATGTTTTCGCGCCAGGAGCATGAATTTTCAATTGAACGGAAATAATTGAAAATATTATTATTTGAATAGAAGCACCCGCAGCATACCAGAAAGGCCCACTTAATCCCATCTAGGTTATTTATGTATACATAAATAATTCGACATTTGTTTAAACTAAACAGACTCGCTGACAGACTGTAGAGGACTGAAGTAATGTAGCCGCCCATGTCCATTGGGACACGAGCATTGTTGATGTGAGACCAACTGATACTTGTCCTCCAGCATTAAAATATATATCAATATTTTCCTATAATCAAATTATAAGTTATAAATAAAAAATTAACTTGGATCAATTAAATCATAATTTAATTGACATTAAATTATGATTGTTATTTGTTTTAATTTTATATTCATTTATTTACATCTCTTCCTGTAGGGTTACTTCATTACATGATACGTTATCAATTTTTTTCACATAAAACTCTTATATGTAAATATAATATAATATACATATGAATACATAATACTAATGAAATTTTTTTTTCGAATAATTGTTTAAAACGATTCATTATCAAAAATCTTATCAATTTAGCCACATACCCAAGTGCCGGAGTTTTACTGAGAATTGTCCTAAAGACAATTCAAACTGTGATAAAAATAAACGTCATTTATAAACGTAGGTGACAAGAAATTTTAAGTGGGCAAAGGAGATATTAGGACTTTTACTGACAAAATCTGCATCCCAAACAGTCACGGAAAGAGTGTTGTCTTTTTTTCCACAAATTTTTGTATCATGCATAAGTAAACAAAACATATTTATTCATGAAGGAGAAATTTGTACGAGTGATAATTTGTGCTTAAGAAAAGAAGTATTTACCTTTATAATTTTAGTTTGAACATTTTAATATGTTTATTTATTTTTAAATGAATTTATTTGTGAATCTAGTATTTATTTGAATAATTATCATTTTTATCTTAAGACAAAATACTTAAACAATATTATGATAGCACTAAAATAATACAAAAGTATATAAAAAATTCAAATAATATTTGTGATTCTTTAATAATAAATATAAAGAATTACAACGAAGAAGTACAACCAGTTTTTTCAGGGTTACATCTTACATTAAGATTGTCTTATTCCAATTATCTTATTCAATAATCTTACCCATATTCTATAAACCTTGCCTCTTCAGATTTTCATGTTTCTGTGGAAATATACAGAAAATTTCTTACAGTTTCTTTGAAAAAAAGTCTACAACCTTTTAAAATGCTCGAGAAAAGTTGTAGAAAATGATGGTGATTGGTATGTATATTTGAATAAAATTTGTGTTTTTGAATTTTATTTCAAATCAGAAACGAACCTTTTTAATTGTTTAAAAAAATTATTCAACTTGAAACTGAATAAAAATAAGAAAAGCTAGATGTAGATATATTAATCTCATTTGTTTAAATTCACCAAAACCGGTCATAGTGTTCTTTTCAAATAAAGTTTTATTCGTGTTGCTCTTGTTCTTTATACTATAAACATTTATTTTAATTTTAATATAGGTGTCTGTACGTTTAGTAAAAATTGTTAACGTTTAAATGTGATCCGTTTAAAGAATTAAACGTTTAACCGAAAATTCTAGAGTCGAAATGAGTACTTTAAATTTATGAACAAAAACAATAGCATAGCTTAAGGAAACTTCATCGGCTTTCATTAAATTAGTTTTTTCTAAAATTAATATACTTAGGCTGTCCCAAAAGTCCTCAGGTGGCCTTTAAAAACACACTAATATTTTACCAAATTTGGACTGAATATTATTCAGACTGTCATAAATACTGTGTTAAAATTTCAAAGCATAAAATTAAAAAAAAGTAAAATTTTGTTTTATTAAAGTATTGAAATTTTAAAAGTGCAGCGAATTCAACTCAAGCGGTTTTTAACAATGGAACCAAAAAAATATTGTCAACGTTTTTTTGTTCTAACTCAAAGTAAAAGAGGATTCTCTGCTTCAGAAATTCTTCAGCAACTTCAGCAGGCATGGGAAGACGCAAATCACCCAGCACTGAAAACTATTCAACAATGGTTGACTGATTTTAAAAAAGAAAAGCGAACGTCCTTCGACGATTCATCAAGAAGTGGCAGGAACAACGCATTAACACTGCAAAGCATATATGCCATGTAATTTCACAGATTGGTGATGAAGCATATTCCAACATAGCGATCGAGGATGAGACATGGGTCTTTTTCCAAGATAGAGGAAAGAAAGAAGATTACAAAGTTTGGATTCCTTCTAATGCTGTTCCACCAAAAGTGATAAAGCCATCGCCAATGACTGATAAAAAATCTCTTGGTTTCGTAACCTTTAACTGCAACAAACGTTTTAATGTAAAAGCACTGCCATATGGTACCAAGATTGATTCCGAGGCGTATGTGAACTTTGTTCATGATACCGGTGAAAAATGGCGGAAACTTAGATCTAACAGCATCATGCTAAAGGAGCTTAAGTGGTGGCATGATAATGCAAGACCTCATTCTAGCAAAGAAACAACTCTTTTTTATGAAAGAAGAAAAATTGAAATTATCAATCGCCCTATACTCCAGATTTTAATCTGTGTGACAGATTCTTGTTTTCAAAAATGAAGAAAAGTTTTAAAAATCATGTTTTCAAATCACATGAAGAAATTGAAGAAGCTTGTTAATTCTTTTTTTAATTCTTTATCAACAGAAACATTAAAAAATCAACTAGATAAACTTTTAAACTATTTTCAGTTGATTATTGACAACAATGGTGAATTTATGTTATTATGTTAAGTTATGTTGTTGCTTAAGAAATTTTTAAAATATTTTTTTTAAATAAATTTTTAAATTCGCTGCATCTAATTTTTTTGTTGGTTAATAATATTATTTTTTTGGTAAGTTTCAAATTTTATGCTTTGAAATTTTAACACAGTATTTATGATAGTCTGAATAATATTCAGTCCAAATTTGGTTAAATTTGGTAAAATATTAGTGTGTTTTTAAAGGCCACCTGAGGACTTTTGGGACAGCCTAAGTACATTTGGTATATAATATGTGTAAATATATATTAATATATAATATATGTTTGGTTTACTCGATACAGACGCTGAATGTCAAGCATACAAACAAACTGTTCATGATTTGTGTGTTTTTACTGGGTGTAAGTAATTGAGTTATTACTTTCATCAGTTATTACTGGAGTTAAGGAACACTTTAAAGAAGAAAATACAGAAGAATGCAAACATTAAAATACCATATTTTGAAGGATTAAGAGCTTTTAAGAAGAGTATTTGTAAAATGATAAGTAGTGCCAAAGTAATCTCTGTCACATCCAAAGTTGAAAGTTTCCTCTAAAAAAAACAGTTTGTGGATTGCAAGCTAATCTGGTATATAAATTTAATTGTCACGGGTATCGAAATTTGTACGTTGAAGAGTTCTACTGAATGACTCATTTGTAGATTTAGGACTTAAGATCAATATAAATAAGACCAAAGTTATGAACCTAAACGGAGATACCAAAGTTCTCACCACCGGACACCAGCTTGAGACTGGTATTGAGTGGGTATTCAAATTCGTCTATTGGGGTTCCACAATCTCCTCAAATGGTACCGCTGAAGATGAGATAAGAGAAAGAATTCAAAAGGGTACCAGGAAGATCAGGGACCTCAAACCGGTTTTGAGGAGCTCCAAACTCTCTTTACGGAACAAGAAGAAGATTGTCAGCTCTTGCATACTTTCCGTAGTATACTACAGTTGTGAGAGTTGGCGAACAGGTAACAAAACAATCAAGAAGCTGGCTGCCTTTCATAATTTGTGTACTCGCACAATCATGAAAGTGCAGAAGACTGAGAGGATACAGATGGACACTATCGACATTGGACTCCCGCTCCCCACGAATATCATTGCAAGCAGAAGACTTGCCTATCACAGCAGGTTGGACACCTCTGATACACCAAATATTATGAGGTGTGTGTGGAGAGCAACAATGCCAATGGGAAAGAAGATCAGTGGGAGAAAGAATCAAGCTCTCTCCGAATGCCTCAGAGTGGATATACAGTGGCTCTTTGGGGATAGTGCAAAGTATGAAGACTTCATACACCACATTGTCACAGAGACCCCACAATAGATAGAAGGCAATACATCAACTTCTTAATAAGAGAAGGGAAGCAGAACAGAACAAGAGCCGATCTACCGAAAGTACTCAATGAGAGAGATAAACTCCTTCAATGTACGATAGAAGATTGCTTTAAGAAGTTTGCCGAACAAAAGGAGCTAAATAGACATCTCAAGCGGTATCACACGGAATCCACAGTAAGCATCCCGCTTCAGCTCCCAGAAGATGAAAAACCGTTTAAATGTACCAAATGCAGCAAAGGTTACAAAACGAAAGGATGGTTCACTAGGCATCTGCGTAAAGATCATCGAATAGAAGCGAGGGAGAATATCAATGAACATCTGACAGAATAATCAGTGCAATCCAACAGAAGAAGCGACAATCCAGACAGAGACGAAGAACCCACACTTATCCAAACGACAAATTTTCAGCAACAGTTACCCCGACTATTTCAACGGTGGTGGAGCAAACGACTTATCCCGAAGATACACATTTGTCTTTTAGGATCGCAGATCCAAATGCGAGGGGAAATTTCAAATGTCCCTTTCGCGGCTGTACCAAGTCCACCAATACAGCCAAAGAGATGCTCAATCATGGTACCACAATTCATGATTGGTCGTTTGCAACAGGGAAGCCAAAGAAATTTCGGAGACTGAAGCACTCCGTCAACGTAGGAGGTCTATCGAGGGGCAGCTAGCTCTCTTAAGTTTGGGTGGACCCTCTAAAGAGCCTAGTGGCTCAATACCATTCGAAAGAGATGGGAGGCTCACGTTGAAGAGTGGAATATAACGCTGCTCGCCTCCCCGTGGTGTATCCTGGGAACTTGGGAGAGGGGTTCTTTCCTTTCTAGAAATAAATTGGGGAGGTTTTCTTGATCTAGGCTAAATGAGTAAGGTAGCGGATTAACGGTGCTAGCATCTCTGTCTTTCGCTAGTCCAAAGCTATGAAAACTCAAACTAGGGGTCTGACAGGACCCGAAGTCATTAAGCTCCCGAGAGGGGAATCCCTTGTTAATGATTCCACTTGCAGTGGACTGAGGATTGGAACATGGCACGTAAGAGACTTAACCGACGAAAAGATACTGAACATGATATGTATTTTGACAAACTTAAAGTTGATATGTGCATCCTGACCGAGATGCACAGGATTGAAACGATATTGCCTCCATAGTGGAATGGAGAATCCATCATAGTGGCAGTACAAGTGGGACACGTGAGAGAGGTGCTGCCCTGATGGTACGATCAGTTGATTCGAAGGGAGTGGAATTTGAAGCTGTCAGCAAAAGACTATTCCTGTGCCATATACCCAAAAGGTTACAATCATTTGTAGGGGTATATGCACCAACGTACAGTGGATATTCAAGTGAGCAGAAAGAGGAGTTCTTCGTATCGTTACAAGAAAAAGTGGAGAAGGTGACTGTTGAAGCTGAGCGCAGAAAATACGAATTGGAGGCGACTTCAACTGCAGACTTAATCGGACGGAAGAGACCAGAGGAAGTATCCGGGTGGTACACTAGTTCATCAGCAAGATCATAGAATGGTGATCATGTTATTGATCTCACAGAGGAATGTAATTTGCAAGTAGAGAACACCTTCTACAGGCATAAACTAGCGCAGAGAACTAGTTGGACACACGCAGTAACGAAGCAGCGCTTATTACTGGACCTGTTTTTAACACAAAAGAGCCGCTGCAGCAGGATATTAAATGTCAAGAGTTATCCAAATTTTGACTGTGGATCGGATCACGACTTAGTCTTATTAACCTTCTGAGTTAAAAATGATGGCAAGAAAAGCCTCAAGCTTGCTAATGATCGAAGAAAGAAGTGCAAAGGAAAGTTTGACAGATTCTCTTTGATGAACAACAAAGACACAATCAGTAGAAACATTGGACAGGTTTGTCCGAATGTTGAGAGTTGGGACGAATTAGAAAGAGTAGTTGTTTTTACAGCTAGCAAATACCGAAAGAAGAAAATCCCGCTTAATCAAGCTGGATTCACAACCACCTAGATGAACTAAAGACGTTGTTACAGGAGAAATGGAAACGAAGGAAGGAGTTCATCCAGAATAGATGCGAACAAACGTATGCCAAATGGAAAGCTGCGCGACTGAATACATTATAGCAGCTGAGAAGATGGACGAGAGAAAGGATATAGATCATCGGACCTGAGATTGAAGGCGTGCTGAACAGAGAGGGCATAGGGAAAACCTCTGAACTATATACGGAACTCAGAGCCCTATGCAATAGCGAAACAAAAGAATCAATCCTCTACACAGTACAGAGTAGTTTGGCAGACGAAGTGTTAGCAGAGCACTTCTCGAATCTATTCAGGAAGAGTGAAAGAGACTATGTCGTGATTGCAGATCAGAGACATATCTTGAATATTGACAACTTACCGGATGTGGAAGAAGTGGGTTCCACAATAAATCAACTCAAGAACGGTACAACTGCTAAGAACAATGGTATCATCCCAGAGTTATACAAGTGGGCGGTCAACAGTTAACTCTCAAGATCCAGCAATTTTTTTAACTAATTCGGGAGGGAAGAGCAGACTTCCCGGAGGCATGGAAAACAGCGAAATTTGTAATCCTATATAAAGGGAAAGGTTCAAAGAAGGATTTGAACAATTACAGAGGAATCTTTCTACTCGATGTAGAAAGTAAGATAATGATGCGAATCATTGCAAACAGATTAATGCAACACCTTGAGAGAATATTGGATGACTGGCAATTTTGGTTCAGGCCCAAAAGAAGAACAGCACATGCGATTGGCATCATTAGAAAGGTGCAAGACCAGGCCAGATACCTCAATATCAACGTGTGTACAATATTTATCGACATTGAAAAGCTATTCGCCAGGAATTGGAGTACAGGGTCGCATATTAAGCATGATAATGGATTTTCATGAAGGATTTACAGGAAGTGTTGGTAAGAGCATTTTCACAATGGAGAAAGAAGTCCGACAAGGTTGCGTACTCGGTCCCCTACTATTCAACCTAGTATTCGACTGCGCAATCAAAACTGCCATCCAAGAAGGACTAAGTGGAGACGTGAAGGTCAAATGGGAAGACGGAGAAATACTAACTGTAAACAGGCTGGCATATGCTGACGAACTATGTTTACTGGACGAGGATTACGAAAACATAGAGAAAAACCTAACGTACCTAAATACTGTGTTTCTTAGAATGGGGTTGAAGATCAACAGTGGGAAGACGAAGATCCTTAATCTCAATGGGGCCAGATATGTAACGTCGGAAACAAACTGAGTACCGGTGTAGAATGAGTGGAGGAGTTTAGTAATTCAACATACCTCTAAAAATATATAATTATTTTTATAAAATCTGTGTATTACTGTATTGGGTAAACTACCATGTCGATTTATGTGAGCTTAAATGGTGAATGACTCACGTAGCGTTTAGAAGTGATGAATTATCTACCGTCCTGTCGAAAATCTACCGACAAGTATGTCTTGAGAAAATTATAGTGGTGTTAGAAATTAATCAATTTAATCAATTAAATAAAGTCGATATATTTTAAAAGAGAAATAATCAGTAAAAGTTTTTAAAATTAGAATTTAAAAATAAATAATAAACGAAATAAAATTTATAATGTAAATTTATAATAAAAAGCTACTGCAAAATTATTTTTAAAGAAATTAAATTAGGTTAAATAGTTTTACAAAAAATAATTGGAAAGAAATTTGAATTTGTATAAATTGAATAAATTTTATAAATAAATTTATGTAATAAAAAGTTTCATTAAATAAAATTTTCAAAAAAATGTTATAGAATATAATAAATTAAATTGATAAAATTAAAACTAGGAAAAAATTTAGGATAATAATTTAAACGAAACTAATTAAAGATTTGGTGAAATGAAAATTTAAGTTAATGCAAATTTGATTGAAAATCTGTTTGTCATTGTCGTTCTAAAACCAAAAGAGAGAAACGCAACTGATAAACTTGTATTTCAAATTCTGCATTCGATTGACAATTAATCAATTAAAAACAACTTTTATTTATCGCATTAATTCACAGTTATATTAATAAATTTTGTGTTGAATATGAATTGTGAACTTGCTGATAATGAAAATGACATAAACTCGGTTAACAAATTTAATAAGAATTTTACGCTGTTACCAATAGTCAGAAATGTAAGGATACCAAATTGATGTAAAAAAACTATTTTCTACAGGAATTTTTGTAATAATTATTAGATCTCTCTTTTATCCCTTTTGAACTGTTATATTACTAACCTTTCATAAGTAGTTGTATATGTAGTTTTGGTAAGAGGTATCACTTTGTCTAAGAATTTTTCTAAGATTTAAATTACCAATGTAAAATATATTTTTCCGTGCTTTAAAAAATTGTTTTTTCTTTGCATTTTCGATAAAAATAAATTTACTTTAAATATGTTTAAAATAGGAAATACTTGTAATATCACGTCTCGCATTTCTAAGTAAATATTCTTTAACGAAATAAATCAAATTTTATGTATATATATTCCTACATATTATTTACTGTAGATTATTTTTTTATTTGAGAAAAAAGAGTTTATTATTTCAAAAAAACAAATAAAATTACTTTCTTATTGAGTAAAAATATTTTTAAAAAATTTAATTAGTACAATGTAAATTTTATATTATTTCGATTAATTTTTTTCTTTAAAGAAATAATTCATAATATTTATAAGAAAATTTTTAATTACTAAAATTTTAATTTTATATATATTTTTTATTAATTTTAGTTTTTTTCTTCAAAAATAATTCCTAATTATTTATCAGGAAATATTTAATTTGTAAAATTTTAATTTTATATCTATTTTGATTAATTTTAGTTTTTTTCTTCTTTACAAAATAAGTCTTAATAATCACCAGAAAAATATTTAATTAATAAAATCTTAATTCTATATTTGATGATTAATTTTAGTTTCTTTCTTCAAAATATAATTTATAATATATATCGGAAAATTTTTAATTAATAAAATTCTAATTTTATATTTATTTTGATTGATTTTAGATTTGATTCTTCGAAAAATAATTTTCAATGATTATTAGAAAATAATTTTTTCATTTTATTTTATAAAATTGCAATTTGCGGAAAATATTTTTTTCCTTTGGTAAAAGTTTGTTTGATTTATGAAGAGCAAAATTTACATTCCTTTGATGTTGATTTTCTTTTAGTATGTTTCACAATAAATTATTTTAAGAATAAGAATTTATATTAATTAATTTTAATCAAATCTCTGTTAATTAAATATTCAACGAATAATATGAAGATTAATTTACTGAAAAATTAGACATCCTTTAAAGAAGACGTGCGGTATAATACTTTTTGTTTGATTTTATTTATTATTTATTTTATTTATTTTTATTTTCATTTATTATTATTTATTATTATTTATTGCTTATTTATTATTATTTATTTTTTGTTTGATTTATTAAGAGCAGAATTTACATTCCTTTGATATTGATTTTCTTTTAGTATGTTTCGCAATAAATTATTTTAAGAATAATAATTTAAATTAATTAACTTTAATCAAATCTCTGTTAATTAAATATTCAACGAATAATAAGAAGAGGAAGTTACTGAACAATTAGACATCTTTTCAAGAAGACGTGCGGTATTATACGATTGATTTTTATTTTTTGAATAATTTTTAACTATTGAAATTATTAAATATATCGAAATAAGGAAATAATATAGTCGTTTACAACCAAATTTTAGTATTTGAAATTCATTAGATCTAAAAGATCTGCTAACCGGGTATCCCGCGATTTACGCGTGCAGCATTTACTGGTATAATTAAACACATCACGCGATTTGGACATGCTCGGATTTATTTATGTTTTTTCACGTTGATATCCACCTATTTGCACGTTCAAACTGTCTTTCTGTAGTAAACAAAGCCGATCCTGAGTAGCAGTGCGAACTTGGGAGTTGATAAAATTAATCAAATTTGAAAAAAATACGCGGTTGGAGGGTAAAGAGCACCGACACAAATCTTGCACTCTCGTCAGAGGTTACCTTCTTTCCAACATCCATAGCACGTCATTTTCCTTTCTCTTTTAAATTTCTGGCTTTTGTGCCCCACTTCTTTACAATTCCAACACACAAAGTTGTTTCTCACAGATTTTTTTTCAAATGTTTCTCCTCTCTTGATCGTGATTCCTTTTCTTATCGCATCTCTGTACGTTGGCTTTATTGTATATACTGGTTTATCCGATCTTCTTATTTCGTCCCCTTTCTTTATGATGTTTTCCCATTCGTTGTCTATTTCACTTCTCTAAATTTTATTTCCTTCTTCATATCCATGTCTTTTGACCCGTGAATCAGAAGACATCTATCAATTTCTTTTACCGGCCATTTATGTTTTTTCCAGCTTTTCAGCTAGCTTTCTTGCCGTTTTAAAATATTCCTCAACTGATTCTTCTGACCATTCAAAGTTAAGAACCTCTTCTAAATCTTCCATCAATGCGGTTTTCTCTCGAAAAGCTTCTCGCAGTCGAGGTTCATATCTCTTTACTTCATGCGAAACCCTTTCATATATTGGTACCAATTCGTGAGATAGTAATCCTGTTGGGTATTCAAGATCAAAGTTTTCTTTTATCGCCTTTAAACTACACTCTCTAAATCACACTTTTCTGACTTCTTTAAAACAAAAGGTTCTTCCAACGTCTTGTAAATAAAAAATTCCTCTCTTGAGGGTTTGACTATAAAGAATCTCACAAGAGACTGATTCACAATTTACTTTAACAATACTCGTTCAATTAAATAAATTTCACAGTGAGAAACTTTATTGGATTTATTACAATATTCTTTTCACAATATACAACGAAGTATAACCAGAGGATGCTATAAATTTGAAATCTTTTTATTATGTGTTAACTCTTAATGTTATTTTATTTAATTTTTTTATTTTGTCCCTTTTTAAATTTAATTTAGGGTATTTGTACCCAAATGAAAAATGTATAAAAATAATTAAAATTATATTAATTAATAATAAAAAAAATTTATTATTATTTTCTGAAACTTATTATTATTATTCTTTTATCTTGGCAATCAATCAAGATTGCCAATTTCGCTCAATTAGCGGAGCGATTAAGTGCTCTTATCAGGCTTTCGACCTGATGAGGCACAAGTTGGTCAACAGACCAAAATAATTTTATTTTTTATTTTTTTTCTTAAAGTTATTATATTTTTTATTTATAATAATCTGTTGGGTTTTAAAAATCTTTAATTTAAATATTTACGTTTTAAACACAAATCTTTAATCTTTAATCTGACTCCAATTAATCAGTAAGGACTTCCAACATAAATATATAGACAATGAACACAAATTCTTTTATGAAACTTTATTTCAAATAACAAAAATTAACAAGTCAAAAATAATAATAATAATTCAATTCTTGATGACAGAACACAAACACAAATCCATATTTCGTACGAACGATAGTTTAGATTTTTTAAAATAAACCTTTTTCTCCCATACGGGATACTTATGGTTTAAAAAAAAAGAATGTTTTAAAAGAATAATAAATATATAATAATTCTTTATAACAATTTTACTTGCCTCCTTGGTTTTTGTTTTTGTTAAGAGAATTTTTTTGGCAAACTAAACTAAATTTGCTGCTGTTTATATAGTAGTTTTCATCAGCCTTGAAAATTGGTAAAATAAAACAAAGACTAAAATATTTTTAATTTTAAATTCCAAATTTTGTTAAACTAAATATTATTTTGTTTAAAATTAATAATTTTACCAAAAGAATTATTTTAAATTTTTCTACATAAAATTTATCAATAGTGCTCATATATATCCTTCAAAACCCCAGTAAATCTAAATAGTAATAATGAAATAATAATAATAATAATAATGAGAGATTTTATAATAAAATGGTACAATTAATAATAATACTAATTTATTTTAAAAAAAAATAATAATAATTGTCATCAGCATTTCATAAAAATCAAAGTAATCAAGATAATTATTAATAATAAACATACCAAATACTAAAAAATAATAATAATAATAAAATTTTTGAAATACAATTATATTGAATGGTATCCCTGAAAGCTTCCTTAAGTCCCTGAGCACTTGCTCAAACAATGGGAAGTTAACATGGGATCGATCGTCACTTGATTTTCATCATTATATTTTTTATTAATTAATTTGTTTTATTAAAAAAAACTAAATATTTCCTTTCAGGGTAAGGATAGAAATAGCTTTTTATTACTTTCAGCTTTCAGGATCTCAACAATCTTATCACCAATATTTCTTGGATATTCTCCGGAATCTTTGCCACTTTGAAATATCTGGTGCAAGCTGAGATGAATATCTCAACGCCGTCTTGTTTTCTGTATCGCTCCGAATATTAATCGCAATATAAGCTCATACAAATTACAGGCTATGGTCGCCATGTTAGGTTCGGGAATACATTCTGATGAGAATTCAGATAAAGACATTTTTTGAAACTTTTATTTAATAATAACAATATACATTTTATTTAAACAAGTTTAACCTAACTAAATTTCTGAGGAACGATTTTTCATTTTTCTTGTACAAATAAATAATATCAAAATAATTGTAAATATAAATATATTTAAATTTATTATTTTCGAAATTTTGCATAAAACATTTTTAATTTTAAAACTATTTAAAAAAAAGTAAACTATTTTCAAATATTTTATATATTAATTTTGAATTTTTAAAAAACAAAAATTTTTCGTCAAAATATATTGTTATTAATTTAGACGGATCAACCGTCATCATCAGACAGAATTAACAATGATATACTCATGTTTATATATCAAAGCAATGTTTATGTAATCGTTATATCATTTAAATCATGAAAATACTTTCAATAAAGTTGAAGACGATGATGTTTGGACATTGATTTTAGGAACCAAAGATTTGATCAACAATGCTTCACATATCACCCTCTCCAAGTAATTATCAAATTGTGAATACAAAATCTTAAAATTATTTACATCAACTTTACTATTCAAACAGTTCTTCTTATGTTGAGCAATATTGTTATCACTTTCCGTGCGATTATTTTCCTGAATCCGTTTACATAGATGACGACAAGTCTCTCCGATGTATATGGCATCACATCCATTACATTTATATTGATAAACGAAATTGGAAAATAACCCAGTTGGAGCGTTAGATTTACTACTAAACAAACTTGTCTGTGGATATGAAGAACGCTTTCAAAACTCAAATAAGGGGTCTGGAAGGACCCGAAGTCATTAAGCTCCCGATCGGTTCCGGCGACACAGGGACCAAATGCGGAGGATAGAAGGTGGGAACCTGGAATGTGCGAGGACTAAACGACGAGAAAATACTTTCAATAAATGAGGCTCTGAAAAAAACGAAAACTGAGGCGTGTATCCTGACCGAAACGCACTGCTGGGGCA
>MQRK01255124.1:104326-114435 GCA_001938485.1 Girardia tigrina
TCCTGAATTGGCAAATCGAAAAGGAGTTGTAATTCAGCATGATAACGCAAGACCGCATACAAGTTTGACCACTCGCCAGAAACTCTTACCACTGGGTTGGGAGGTTTTGCCGCACCCACTGTATTCTCCAGACTTGGTTCCATCGGATTTTCACTTATTTAGATCACTACAGAATTCCTTAAACAGAAAAACATTCGCCAGTGATGACGACATCAAATCGTTCCTAGACGGCTTTTTTGCTGACAAAGGCAAACGTTTTTTATGAATCAGGAATAATGAAGTTACTGGAAAGGTGGAGGAAAGTGATTGAAAATAATGGACAGTATATCGTGTAAAAATATTTGTGCATCCATGTCATTTTTTGATAATAAATATTTTAGTAAAAAACGCAATGACTTTTTGGCCAACCCAATAATTTTAATATTAATTAATTAAAAAAGAGAAACTTGTATTTGGTTTTGACCCTTGAATCCTGTTCATTTGGATATTTTCTCAAAAGAAAATTGTTGTCTGGTTTTTAGATCTTCATTTGACCTGAAATTTGTCTTATCCGGGTTGTTGGTGTCTGATGATGTTTGTTTAAGATAATCGTGAGAATTGCCTGGTTATAGGTTTTGTAAGTTCTTTTTTGAAGATGAATATTAAAAATTAGTCTAAACTTGTATACCAGGGTTTTTCAAAGTTTGCGATATCACCCCTGGGGTGGGCCATATGTAAAAATAGGGCGATCATTAATAAATATAAAAAACATCATTTTTACACAAAGTTTTCAGTTACTAAATTTCTATGAGCGCTACTTTATATGCATGTTGTTTGTGAGTCCTACTTTGCTTACTGTACTTTCAAAATTTTAACAAACTTTTCTAACATAAAGTTTTGCATTTATATGCAATATTTATTTGCCTTACGCTGTGTCTTTGCTTCAATTTTAATGTATCTATCTCTCACTACCATCTGAAGCTTATATCTGAAACTATATCTCAAATATAGTTTAAAAGTCCCTAAGGTTAAAAACGCTACATTTGGCGAAGGCACCTGATAAATATTATGTGGGGAATGGTGTTAGGAAAAATTGTGTTCATAAAGCAGGTGATGGGTGAAATAAGTTGGAGAAATATTGTTGTATACATACTATACTCTAACATTTTTAACAAATAAATTTATCGACAACATTGTTTTTTTAATTTAGCTAACATTTGGCTTCCTTTTTTTCGTTTACGGTCTCCCAAGAGGAACAGGAAAAGATCCTGGATATCAGTGTTGTCGACTCGAGTCATGTGACTTAAGTCCTTAAACTGACTCGACTCAGACTCGACTCGAAAAATTATTAAACTGACTCGACTCGACTATTGACTCGACTCTAGACGTGAGCACGTTTTAAAATTTTCTAAACGTTTAAACGGTCTTCGTTTAGCGTAATAAACGTTTTAAAAACGTTTAAACGATATCCAACTTCATGGAGAAACATCGAGACTAAGCTATATTTTCCTTTAAGTCTCTTCATCTCGATAATTCCATGGATTATATATTTATTGCTTACTGGAAATTCTTAAACAAACAATTTTGTTCGAACAGTTGATACAATAATAATGGTATAGTCTCAATAAGCACATCATTTTTACATATTTGGCACATTCAATGAATGCTGCACGAAAATCATCCCATCAAGCTAAGGAGAGGTTTTGAAGCTTTTACCTTTGGAAAAATTTATTGGAGAAACACTAACAAATACCTTGTTATGTTTTTTAAACGAAATTGGTGTAGATATATCAAATTGTCGTGGACAGTCATAGGACAATGCAGCAAATATGTCGGGGAGATACAATCGTATGCAAGCTAAAATTAGGGAAATCAATCTATTAGCACACTTCATACCATGTGCTGCTCATTCCCTAAATTTAATTGGAACTTCAGCTGTTGAATGTTGTTATGACACTTAATTTTTTTGAATTTGTGCAGAAATTATCAAATTTCTTTAGTGCACCTACATCTAGATGGGCAGTTATGAAACGTTTTTTGGGATCCAAAAATTTACTTTTAAAATCGCCCTCCCAAACTAGATAGTCAGCTAGAGCAGATGCAATTAAAGCTCTGTCAGATGGATACAATAATATAATAGAAGCTTTAACATGTCTTGCAGGTGATGATCAAAAACTAGAAACTTGAAGCAAATGATCTTTTGCTACATTTGTCATTTTTTGAAACAGTGTTTCTATTTGAAATGTGGAACAATATTGTTCAGAACATAAATAAAACCAACTTATATCTTCAAAAATCAAACTTGGAACTTGGTACAGCAGTGCACTTATTTTAAAACATTACATGAGTATATTTGTTTGCAAAGAGAAAATTTTGAAAAATTTGAAACACAAGCCAAAATTAAAGCTCCAGAAACTAGATACAGAAACGAAGATAAACGTAAGAAAATGCGTAAAAAATTTGAAGATGATGGCCCAGCTGAAGAAGCAAATCTAGAAATTAGAAAAAAACTCCGCGTGGAAACATATTTGGCAATAATTGATAAATTGTCAGCTGAATTGGAAAGTCGAAAAAAAGCTTATGATTCAGTGTACAACTTATTTGGTGTTCTAACATAATTTTGGAAACTTTCAACAAATGATGTGGCTGTTCGAACTGATTTACTCCAACAACGATATCCAAATGACTTAGAAAGTTCTTTTTCGGAAGAGCTACAGTATTTTAGACTTTTCATTCAAAATTTCATTAAAAGTAAAAATCAAGAAGAAAACCAATCAGTTCACAGGTTGTATAGCTTATTATTTGACTTGAATCTTGTTAGTTCATTTCCAAACATTGAAGTTGCATTTAGAATATATCTCAGTTTGATGGTTAGTAATGCTAGTGGAAAGAGAACATTCTCAAAATTGAAGCTCATTAAAAATGAATATAGAACATGCATGCTGCAAGAACGGTTAAATAGCTTGTCATTAATGTCAATTGAAAGTTAACTCCTACAAAAAATTGATTTTGATGACGTTATCAATGATTTCCTTTTATCAAAACGTCGAAAAATTAACATCTAATAACACTATATAAGTTTTAAATCACGAATATCAATTAAGTATCGTCATTGTGATGGAGACATTGTAACTAACCGTAACACCCAAGAAGACCGAAGAAGGAATTGAATTTTAAAAATAATTCGTTTTTTAGTTAATTTATTAGCAATGATCAATCTTTTTAAATAAATATTTTTTTCATTTCTT
Source organism: Girardia tigrina (assembly GCA_001938485.1). Taxonomy (NCBI): domain Eukaryota; kingdom Metazoa; phylum Platyhelminthes; order Tricladida; family Dugesiidae; genus Girardia; species Girardia tigrina. Next base: position 107,554 of record MQRK01255124.1, read on the forward strand.
TGTATATTATACATTTATTCAGATTATTCTATTGATCTCAAATTTGACTATAGGAAAGACTCCTAAAAATTTTCGTTTTCAGAGGTTTGATTTTTGAGATAAAATTATGCCTGGCAAAAGGTGCCCCAGTTTTTTTTGGCACAGCCACACAGGCCCCCCTAAATGTTAAATCCGGCTCTGGGCACAAGAGTTCGTTAAAAGTGTTTACATCGATCTTTGTCGTCTGATAATTAAGAAAATATCCAAGTACTAACAAGACAATTTTCATTGACATGCCATCCATGAGTGCATAAAGAAATGTATCAATCAGTGTTCCGTTTGTGCAAAGCGAAAAATTGATCAATCCAAAACGAAAGAAATTATATGCATTTGGAAGAGTCAATACTTCTTAGATAATTTATTGGTGGATATAGCTTATATGGATCAAGTCGCAACACAAAGATATTTGGTCGCCATTATTGATCAATTTAGTAAGCTGTTCAGTTTGAACGTGATTTCAAAGCAAGATGAGCGAACTATATTTAAATGTATTCTGTACAACTGGATCTAAAAGTTCGGGAAGCAATTTGGTATTCTGTTATAGATATTTCAGAGATGAAGATATTGTAGTCGTTCGGGTGAACCTACAAAGAGAAACAAAAACGTTACCCAATACGAAGGACCACGACAGATTCCCGGGTTCATTTCGCTACACCAGGTTGACATTAAGTTTCCAAACGAGATGAAAAGAAGGTGCATTGATAGTCTGAAACGCTGACCGGGTTGCATAGGAATTATTCAATAAAAGAGTTCACTGAAACATACGTTTCAGTTAACTCTTTTACAGAAATATTGAAGACAAAGTGGGATCTTATGGTGAACCCATAGCTACTTCATGGTACCCCGGCAAAAGCGCCCTGTCAAAATCGCCACTTTTTGAAATTTTTGTTTAAGTTCCAAAGAGAACTAATTCTTATATGAATTAATTTTGAGAGTCAAAAAAACTTTTTAAGAAGAAAAATATTTTAATAAGAAACATTATAAGATTAGATAAAACGACATTTTGTGAAAATTCAAAAAAATCTGGTACCCAATGCTATACAATACAATTTTGTGAAAACTTCAAAAAATGTAGTGCACAATACGATATAAAAAATTACAAATTGAAGCTACAACATGGTACAAAAAAATGGACAATTTGTTCTCCATCAAGAAATTTTCCTTCCACTTTAATAGACATTCTTGAATATTGTGACTATTCTCCATCAGTCGAAACAATTATTACCATCGCTTTGAGTTTAACAGTTACGACTTGTACAATTGAACGAAGTTATTGTTACAATTTCACAAGTCGTTGAGCGCTTTTGTCAGAGCGCTATTATTTATACTATCATTATATTGTTTAAATCCGAAATAATATTTTTTTTATAAAAATTCCAAAAGTCATATAATATTTGGAATTTAAACAATATAATAATAGTAGAAATAATGATACTTTCTGTTAAGAATTGAAACAAAAATTTTTATAAAAATTTCATAAAGTGGTTGCTTTTGTTGGTGTATTGGTGTGATTATAGAACTTTTATCAATAAAAAGAAGTCAAAAATAAGATTTTTTTTAAATATTTATTTATTATGTACAGATTACAGATAGTTTAACAAAACTTGAATCTTATAGCAAGAATTTAAATTTTCGATAGGTGGTGAAGCAATAATACTCACACCAACTAAAGTTTAAATTATATAAAGATATAGTCACATTAAGAATATATATAAATTATATGTTTCTCTGTACTTCAAAATAAATAACATTTTGTGATAGATTCAATTGTGACTTTTCAGTTGTAACTTTCGTTCAATTCTTTCCAGTGGGATCTCCTCACTCCAATCGTCACTTTATATACTCGCCTGGCCGTCCCGAGTCCTGAAATTAATTTATAATTGTCTACATCAATTAAAATAATTGATCCACCGTTCAAAATAATTGGTTCCACCTATCAAGAACATTGAGACAAGTCTCATTTGAATTTTTATTACTACAACATTTACAGTCATTAAAACTCTCAGCAGATCTTTCATCGTTTGACATCGCTCTAATTGGTTTCGTTATTTCTGTCTTTAATCATGATTATTCAAAAAATTTTCTAAATCTTTTAAAAATACATAATTTTTAAAAATAATAATTAAAAAATAATTATTTAAATCATTTCTAAATAAAAACACAAAATTATAAAAATGTTATCAAATTATTAAAATGACTTTAATTTAAATCTTAGTAAATTTATTTAAATTTAATTAAATGCTTTTCTATTCTTAAAAAATATTAAACTTAATTTAAATTGTTAATTTCAAAAATAAAAAACTTATTATTTTAATTATGTTCGAATATTAAATCATTTTAAATTTAAAAAATACCAATTTCCATCTAGATGGGAGAATCATCATTCTAAGTTCAGCATACTCAAATCACCATACAGCATCAATAAATTCACACATTCAAATAATTTAAAATATTCCTCACACCGCCAATTATCGAAACTTTTTCAATCAACTTTAGTTGACCTTTTAAATTTGTACTTTTTGATTATTAAAAATTTTAAATTACTTTTATCTTCTTTTTGTGACGTTTACTTGTCTTTCTATTATCTTTTCTTGTTTCTCCTTTCACTAAACTTTTTCTTCTTCAGCTATATATAATTAAAGGTTCTTTTTCTTCTTAAAATCATCTTCGTTTATACCATTTTCTAAACTTTAAATTAATTTTATTTACTTTTTTAAAACAACTTGATTATTTTTCTACCTTTTTATCTACTTTTTATTTAATTATTTATATATAATTCATATTTATTATGATAAACAGATAAATAATTTCTTATTATATCTATTAATTAAAACAAATAATACTTTAAAAATATTTTTGTTTTATAACCTCAACACTTTTGTCGTTGGGCGATTTTTTCAGGATGCTTTTGTCGAGTAATCGCTACTCCATCAACCTGTTTATACCAGTCGTTGTTGAACGAAAAATTGACATCTGAAGTGGCAAAACATAACAATTCATGGAATGTAACTTCATCAAGCATACTATGATATTTAGTATTGCTTCTCCAAAGATTGCACCACAAGTCTTTTGCCTCCTTTAATGGAACATTTGAAAATAAACTGACAACATCAAAAGATATCTTGATTTCATCGGTATTTTTAGCATCAAATTTCGATATAAATTCTGCAAATTCAAAGTTATCTAAACATGAAAAACCTTCTGGAATTAAAGTTTTCAACATGATATCTATATATTTCGCCACCTCATATTATGCCGTTCTAATCATTGACAATACCGAACGCATAGGAACACATTATGTACCTTTGGTAGACCAAAATGTTTAGCAGTTTGAAAGCCCACTGGGCGTAATTGATCTGCCACACTCGACAACTTTATTGAGGGTTACAAATGTGTTACGATCGACACTTTCAACCCCACATTTGACCCCTTTCATTCATTGCACCACCCCGCGAGCACAGAATTGTTATGGAGTTCTGGAATGGTCAAATTCGACTATTCCCGGTTGCGTTTAGGTGTTTTCCATGCGTCAACAGGGCAGTGATATCCGAAAGGGATCTGTGAGTAGGCCCTAATAATGCTTAAGAGCCTGAGTCGAGAGGAGAGCGCTGCGAGACCGTTTTGAACCTTTGTAAAACCCCTGAAAAAACTGAAAAGAAAATAACGATAAAGTTAAAATTAATTAGAAAATTAATTAATAACCATAAATGACGGAAGTTGCTGTCTGCTGATAAACAGCGAGAGATAGTTGTCGCATCCTTTGTTCATCAGGAATAAACATCATCGAGGACTCCAGTGGATGGCTTACCTACAGATACCAAATTAGATGAATCTGACGACATAAACAAAACCTCTCACTCGCAAGGCAGGATGTAGCAGAGACGACGACCGACGCTAATCAAGCGATTGCAAATTAACAAAAATAAATAGTTGAAACAAAATTAACAGTGCTGACGAACCTACTAGTAACAACAGCTACATCCTGCGAGTGAATCCGGTCATCAGTAAGAAACAATTGCTATCGCAAGAGCCTCTCTAGTGGTAAATCACAGAGATAAATCATGGCCAGATTGTTTATTCCGTTGCAGATAAGAGCGAGTACGATTATTCAATTCAACGTCTTGCCAAATAAATATTGGACAAACAACAGAACGATGCACAACTCCGAAGAGTATAAATACCCGCAGGAGTTGTGCAAGGTGCCACAATTTTATGAACACACTTTTCACGAAATTTTTCAGTATATTTTTGACAGTTTTACGACACCCAATTTTACGACAGTTTTATATTTTTAACTGTGACTATACGAATCCAATTAATTAATTGTTGACGAGACGATTGCTATTTGCTTTGCTTTGGAATTCAATATTGCATCAGAGGTATAATTCAGTTATTACTTACACAAACCCTTTTATTGAAATTTTTTCTTTGTTGTTTTGGTTACTTATTTCTCTTTACTCTATCTAGTATTAATTGGTGTATTTAATTTATGGTCAATATTGTTTAATTATCTTCAATAAAAATTTATTCATCGATTCTTACTTTATTCTAATTGATTTTCGAATTTATTAATTGACTCTTTAAATATTTCTTTTATCGTGATGATTTTATTTTAATGGAATATTTTTTAATAATGAGAATCAAATTACTACTTATGACGATATCAGTTCCCGTCGGTCTGAGTGACCCCCTCGAAGTTGTCGATTCGAGGGGACGAGAATATGATCGTGGTTCACTTCCGTGTCTAAGGGATCCAGAGGATTGGTCCTTGGATACCGATGTGTAACCGGGTTGTATTCGAATTATGTAAATAGAGTGATGATGGAATTCCTGTAAATAATCGTAAATAACTAAAGATAATGATTTTTATAACTGTTTGGTTTGATTGTTTCAATTAATTATTTTAGTTAATTATTTAATTCATTATTTAAAGTTAATTATTTAAACAGTTATTTATTGTTAATTAAAAATTTTGATTGTAAATTATTAGTTTTGATTCATAAAGTTTACACTTTGGTTAATTGATTTGAAAACTAGAAATTCCTCCATCTTAGTAAAATTTCGTAGAATGAACTTGGTCTTATTTATCAATTATGATGAGATTAATTTAATTGTTGGTAAAAGTCAAAAATTTGGTTTAATTGTTCTTTGAAATAAAGCTGCACATAAAAATAATAATAATGAAGGCAATCATAATAACAACGAAGAAAAATAAATAGAGAATGCCATTGATTTACAGTAATGTTAATTTTAATTCTATATTTCGATTTTCTCTAATTGTTCGAGTTTAATTTTATTAATTAAGTTTAATTTTTTACATTCATGTCTTTGATTGATTTAATTCCTTTCTGTTTTATTTTAATTATCTTTAATCATTTTTAATTGTAATATTTTACTTTAATGTTTAAATTCACTTTAAAAATTCGAATGAATTGAAACATTTTACGTTTGCTTGAATTCGTGCCTTTGATCGTTTTAACTATTTTGATTGCTTCTAATTGTATATAATTTGATTGAATTTTAAAGATAGTTTTGCAATTAAGTATTCCCAATTTAACACTTTTCATTTTATAGCTAATTTCGTATAATTATTGTAATTATTTCCTTAATTTTATTTTCGGGGTATTGTTAGGGTTTTGGAAAAAGCATATGAACACTTCTTGATAAAATTTTATAAGTAAAAATTTAAAAATAATTCTTTTGGCAAAATTATTAATTTCAAATAAAATAATATTTAGTTTAACAAAACTTGGAATTAAAAATTATAAATGTTTGTTTTACTTCATCAAAAATTATAAATATTTTACTCTTTGTTTTATCTCATCAATTTTCAAGGCTGAGGAAAATTACTATATAAACAACAKCAAATYTAGTTTTAGTTTGCCCAAAAATACTTGCAAGAAATCTAACTAAGAGGAGTCGTGTTAACAAGTAACGTAAAAACTTATTTTATTTTTATTTTATTAAAATATTAATCTTACAAACCATAAGTACCCCGAATGGGAGAAGAAGGTTTGTTTTAATTTACAATATCGTTCGTTTTGGGATATTCACGGTTTTTACTGTAATCTATTAACTCGTACGAAATATTGTTTTGTGTTTTGTTCTGTCATCAAGAATTGAATTATTATTATTATTTTTGTCTTGACAATATTTGTTATTTGAAATAAAGTTTCATAAAAGAATTTGTGTTCATTATTCATATATTTATGTTGGAAGTCCCTTCTGATTAATTGGAGTCATATTATAGATTAAAGATTATTGATTAAAGAATAAAGAATAGAGATTTACGATTAAAGATAAAGATTTAAGATTTGTGTTCTAAAAGTGTTGATTTGTGTTGAGATTAAAGATAATTTTAATTAAAACCCAACAGTATTAATTGATATAACTATATAAAAAGCTGGTAATAACTTTGAGCTGACTGTCACTCAGCAAATGAAATTTAAAAATGTATTCAAATTTAATAAATCGAAATGCAATTCAAAAATTATTCCTTTTAAGTATTTAAAATAATTAAAAGGTATTGCTTGGAAAGTTGATTTATAAACTATTTATCAAAAAATTATTTTAAAATTATTTATTTAAAATAAATTTAACGCAAAATAAATGGCTGAAGTAAATCGAATTGCGGATTCTTAAATCAGCCACAATCAGAGAAGAGGAGTGTGTGACCGAAGCATGTGAAACAGTCCTTTTCAGGGCTAGATTAACTGATTGATGGGTATGTTACGATCAACAGCGTAATTTCCCATCACACCAGACCCCTTTCGATCACTACACCACACCATGAGCACAGAGTTATTGTGAAGTTTGGGAATAGTCAAACTCGACTATTCCCGT
>MQRK01255134.1:0-24653 GCA_001938485.1 Girardia tigrina
ATTGATGCCTTGGTTGATGCAAAACGATGCCAGGTAAGTGGGCAAAACATGGATTGATTTCACAGTAACATTAACTTTAGTATTTTAATGTAAGAAAGCAGCATAATGAATGCTAAAATGTTAAAATAAAATCTAATGATCTAATCTAGATTCTTGATTTATGTGTTTGAATTATTGTATGAAAATTTTTCAGTCATGCGGCCCTTATGGTTTTTTTTGTCACACACGGCCCTCATTATAGCTTGAGTTTGAGACTCCTGTGTTAGACAGTGGTCCGGGTAACTAGATTTGGTAAAATTCTTTCTCTTGGGTAAAATCCGGAAACGGCCATGACTGAATTAGAAAGATAATTTCCTGATAAAAACCCATTTACGTGGAGGATTATTGAAGTGAAGTTCTAGAATTTTACTTTTGGAGTGATTGAGAGTTACAGTTTTTTAAACTTCTGTTACTTGACAACTATTTTTACTCATTTATATACGGTACAAAAGTTATCCGCCTGATGTAGAAATAAAAGTTGAAAATAATCGACAGCTTCACCTTACCACAAATTCAGTTTTTGTAAATAGTAATTATCATCTTTGTTTTCTATCATCAGACAGAAAAAATTTCTTTTTGCTGTAGCAGCTGTCACAGGAAAAGTTAGAAAAATTTGTAGAAGAATCTAAATATTTGGAAAAAAGTGGATATCACGTTGATGAAAGGCTTCCAACACTATAGCTGACTGGTCATTGGGGAGGCACTGAACTCATTCTTTCGAGAAAATGTGAAACCCTGATTGCAGTAACGCTTGTCGACAAAGGATTCATATAGTGGCCGATGTCGTCAAAGTTGAGATAGGCAGTGGAAAGAAATGACACTTTCGAATTGTAAGTAGCGTTTATGCCACTTTGATTATTAACAGCTTTGCTTATAACTCAACACCAAAATTTTTATTAATGACAATAATTCACATATGTAAAGAAATTTCTTGTTAATTCAATTATTTTGCCAAAAAAATTAATCTACGAAATTTTTTTTCCAATTCAATTTGTAAAATTTTATTAATTCTAAAACTTTAATTAAAATTAATTAATTAAATTAGTTTAATTAAATTTAATAAATCCATATAAAATCACACCACATGACCCCGTGCTCTTAAGGCACATAAGCATACTCCGCTTGAACAAAGGGGAATTTTGTCACCTTCGCATGCTGTTGCGCCCGCACATACAAAGTCTTCAAATCGGGCTGGTCTGCGAATTGCTCTGCTAAGCCGCTCCCCAGCGGGCTCACCGGTTGGTCCAGATTCAGGTACAGGTTCTGATTCATTAACCCGAAGGCCATCGCGATGCGCTATTCGCATTTCAAAGTTTTTCCTCACTTTGTGATCTAAACAAAACCGCCGTAAGTCCACTGTCGCTATTTTGTGTCAAATGCGGCGCCAATTCCGTAGTTTCTCTGCGCACACTAGACTCCTCGCAGTGCGGTTGGAGACTGAATCGTTCAAGTTTCGGTAGTCGAGGACCGGCCGGACCTTCTCCTTCGCCTGTTGCATGAGCACCATTAAGGGCAGGGACGGTCATCGTGGACTCTCGCATTTCACTAACCACCAATTTGATTTCCACTCTTAACTCCGAATTTACTTCGGTTTGATGCCCTTTGACCGATGAATATTCTGCTACGCTGTTGTGCACTGGAGAACTTGCCCTTCCTTCCAGTGTCACTGCACCGTCCAGAATTGACCGTCGAGATCTGCGGTAAAATCGGTGTCTGAAATCTGAATTGTTGCCCCGGCCTGGCGGCCCTCTCCTGCTTTGAATCTATCATCACCACTCCGATGGGTGACGACAGTGCTGCCACCATCGGATCCTTCCTGTCGATCTCTCCCAAGCCAGGCTTCTGATTGGAACCAGTGATCCACCCGGACCGAACGTTGGTTCCGCTAAGCTTTCTCGACATGGACACCTCCCAACATAGAAATCATGTCCGTTCGCAGCAACATATCCGCGCCTATTCCAATCATGTTTCAGGCGAGCAGAACCCAACACCGCATCTGGCTCCCGACCACGCTGATGTCCAGCTAAGTACCGAATTTAATCACCGTCGGACCGAGCACTGTTTGGAGTTTCTCGGATACTCGTTCCGCGTGATTCTCCGGAACCAACCGATGGTCGATCATAGACACCGAGCACCCGGTATCCATCAGTGCTCTCACAGCTCACCCCTCGAATCGGACTTCGACTGTGGGCAGATGCGCGACATAACCCGCGCAACAATGAGGGCCTTCTATTCTTTTCCCCCACGCTGCTGCCGGCGTGGGCATTCAGCACAAATGTGATCTGCTGAATCACAGACGAAGCAATGTCTCTACTTGCCCTTTATGGTGGATTGATCCCATTCTTCGACCTCCTTTCTGCTCCGCTGCCCGCGGCCCCACCGGTTGTAATTCGAGTGATGCGCTCGATTTCCGCCATTTTTGTATTTGGTCGCTGCCTTTCTTTCTTTCCTTACCTCTTCTGACGATAGATGTTTTGCGATCTCGACCGGTAGACCGCACATAAAGGCCTGTATCAGAAAAAATTTCTGTGACTCTTACCCGTGACAAACCGTTATCGCGAGCCGTTGCAGATCAGATGCGAATTCTTCAACTGCTTCGCCTGGTCGAAGATATCTCGAACGGAATTCTGCATATGCCTCCCTCGGGTCAGGACCGTAGGCGCTCAGCAGCGCTTCTTTTACCGCCTCGTAGCACCCCTTCTTTCCGCTAGGTAACCCGGAAAACAATTCAAATGCTCGACCCTCGAGCAGCATTGGCAGAGCAACCGCCTTTTCAATGTCGCAAACGGCTGCCGTCGCCTCAAATTTGCGAGACCATTCTGAGAAATTTCTGGATCATCGAATAACCGGACTGCATCCGTGAATTTTATTTTGTTCATCAGCCGCGATAGCTTGAAGAAGACCTGAATATAAATATATTTTAAAATAATCTAACATTACAGCAACTATTAATTTAAACAAAAGGCTTTATTAATAATTGAATAAATCCATATAAAATCACACCACATATGGTTTTCTTTATTATATAATTTTTAATTTTAAAACTTTTGTATTCATTTATTTTATTTTAAAACTTTCAAATTAAAAAAATAATAAACTATTTTAACAAAATATAAATTTAAATCAACTCCTCATACGAATTTTGAAAATATCTTCTCGTGATTAACGAGATTTTCATGAAGTTGTATTCCAACATTGTCAAGAAATTCTTTATAAACAGTCATCTTATAATAGTCTTCTGATGATGAGAACTGCTGAGATAGTCCATAAATAGAGCTCTGAATAGTCCTTGGAATCGTGATTCCAGTATTATCTAAAAAACATGTACTAAAAGTCTATAAGCTTTTGTGAATATTTTATAAAAAGTTTCTTGTCTATGCTCAGGAGATGGATCAAGTGTGCTCAAAACTGATTTGATGTGAGCATTCGTCACTGAACAACTCCTGCTGCTAGATCTTGGGATTCAGATTGTAAGGCTTTGACTAGTGGACATTTTCTAGTCAACATTTATTTTGTAATTCCAATTCAAATTCAATATTAATTGTCAAAGTGATTATTTAAACAACTTCGAATTTTTTGTTTGATAAATGCAAAATTTTTTATTCACAGTTTTTTTGTTTTGATCGAATACCATGAACGCTACATGCTTTTAATTATTTCATTATTAATTCTCGCATTCATTCACTGGGTAACTTCAGTAATTAGTTTTGAATTGTTTGAAAAAGCTACTTATTCATCCATTGGGATAGTGTATTTATTAGTTTTAAATATCATCGATTTTTGGTTAATTTAAGTTTCCCTAGATATTGACCGGTGGTAGCAGAGACACAGCTGACTCTTTGCTCGGGTATTTCTTCTGGGCCCATTTTTAGTGGATATTATTAGTTTCTGTTTACTGATCAACATTTATATTTTAAGAATAATTAATTCAAATCAATCAAGATTTAAATTTCAGTCTCATAGAGAAACTGAAAACAAGAAAACTATTTAAATTTGTATAAATTTGTGTTTAAATCAAAATATCGTTGTTATTTAATCGCTTTCAAACTGTTACAAAATATATCGTTTTCAAAATCAAAAATTTTGTTCAATTCAAAAAATAAAAAATTCAGATTCATAAAATGAAAGTTACGCACGATTAATTCGATTAACTTAAAATCACTTTAAAATTTAGTCCTATCACGAAACTCGCTCTGATTGGTTGACTAATCAGAGCAAGCTATTGGATCTAATTCGTGTGAAATTATTTACACACATACTTGCCGGCAGACAATTTGGTACACATACTGTCTCGAATAATAATTTTACTCTTGATGACTTATCAATAACGTCTGAAAAAGACAACAACAATTACCATAACAAAGGCCTCTTTTTTTCTGTGTACAAAATTTAAGTATTTTTAATATAATAATTTTTTTAATTAGTTAATTAACATTAATTATTTTTTATTATAATATACATATATATTTATAAATATTCAAGTTAAGCTGAAACAATTAAGTGATATAAAAGTTCACAAAAATTAAAGATTTCTTTCAAACATAATTGCAATTTGAGTAAGAAAAGAGTGAAGGAATATACATAATGTAAAAATGATTTAGTTCGAAATTTCGAAACAATCGCAACTAATAAATGATCGTACAAATGAATGTTATAAATCATATTTGATATTATATTCAAACTTTTTTTAATAAAAAAATATTGTCTCAAAAATTAAAATTTGTACATTTAAATTTTGGGAATTTCGCCTTTTGACATTTAATAATTATTAACATTTCAATTTTCTTCGGCATTCTCCGATCATTGTTACGAGATTCTTCCTGAAATGAGGCGTTGCTAAATTTTGAAGATAGAATTTGACGGCGCTGTTTGACAAATATAATATTGAGGAAAATATGTAAAATGATAAATTTGAATCATCCGAGGAAAATATATTAATATTCTCATTAGACAACAACGACCAAATTCCCATCGGAAGACTGGATGTGAGGAAATATAATGATAGGACAAGAACCATTTTTATGGCAAACAATGAAGGTTGCTTGCTGATAGTTTTTGCCGTTTTTGAGAAAATTTGTCTGACTTTGTAAAGTATTATAACAGTAGAGCCGAATGTCAATATAAATGGTAAAAGCATCGCCATCACGAAATTCGTGTAATCAAGATATTTTTCAGTCAGATTTACTTCGATAAACAATAAACCATTTATGAGTGAAAAAACAATGATGATAAGGACTCCCAAAATAAGAGAATGCTTGTAAGATAGTCGTTGTAAGAACGGTTTCGTCGGCCACAGAACGAGACTCATTCTTTCAAGAGAGAGAGCGGTCAAACACCAAGCTGAAGAAGTAGGTGATAAATAGGCTAAAAAGATGTAAAAATAAACTATTATTGTTGTTTTGTCATAGATATCAATTCCGTATGTAACAAGTAATATCAGTTCGAGTCCAGATACGATTAATACAATTACGTCCCATAAAGCTTGTTGATATAACAACATTTTTGTAAACTTCCTAATCTTCCCATCGAACCTCAGTGTGAATACCATCAGAATATTCCCCACGTATCCGAGGACTAAAATGAGAATAAGTAGAATTTCTTGAATCCTCTTTGAAACTAAAAGACCCGAAGTAAGCTGTATTTGATTAATAAAATAATATATTTAACAAATATTACATTTTCATTTGTCTCATTCATAAAAATGTTCGTTTTTTAAAATATTTACAAAAGAAAAAATAAAAAAGTTTGAATGATTTATACTACAGATTTTGTTTGTTTATTCTGTGGCAATAAATAATGGATTTTGACTCTTCTTCAGTTTTAGTTTTATTTGTTCCTCATCAGACTGTTGATACTGTCAAAAGGAACGTAACCTCAGAAAAATAAATATAACTATCTGGTATATTAAATGGCAGATTCATCATGAGGTAGATAATAATACTTACTTCATCTAACACAAAATTATTTGTATATTATCTTATATTACGAGAGTGAGTCAACTATTTTCCACAATGTGGTTTTATTTTTCTAAATGCTGCTTTACTACCGTGAAGCATAGATTACACATAGGTGATTTAATTGTTCTTATGACTGCATAGATTATATCATGCTAGGTTAGTTTTATTGTTTATATCGTAGTGTTAAGCATTTGCTACTCCGCCCCCTGTTTGTACCGAAGAAGAGCGATCCATGCTTATGTTCAGAAGGTGTAACAGGAGCTGAAATTATCGAAACTTTCGTTACAGTATGCCACAGTGTTAACATTCAACGGAGTGACTTTGAATATTTAAAAGGTTTAAAAAGACTGCTCGAGTGTTACGCATTCGGAAGGAAACTGACCACAATTTACAACCAGAAATGATTAAAACATTGAACGTGCACGTGATACGATTCTGTTAGACAGAATAGTAACTATTTGTAAAGAAGTACATTTTTAAAGTTAATCATGGCTCAGTTGACAAAATCATTTACACCAAATTTTAGTTTTGTGAGAGAAAATTCTGAATGTTTTAAGTTTGTTGTTTGTATGCTGTTTAGATTAGCGACTCTCCTACTCATATGGGATTGATATATTATTGATTAATTATTTAAATCTAATGAGATTAATGTTTAAATACTAATTACTTAAAAAGTTTTGTAATTGTAAATTTTAATAATATTTTTTAGTAAAATGATTTTAACTTATTAAATTTAATATATTTTAAAAACTCTTATTTATTTGAAAATTTACTTAATGCATTTTTATTCAATAATTTTTTGAGAAATTAAAAGTTTCATATTATTTTAACTCATTAATTAAATCAAAGATTTGAATATATAAACAAAAACAAATTAATCAAGAACAATGCTTCCAGCAGAAATTGCTACTGATAATGCATCTGTTTGTGATATAAATAAATGTTTTTACGGAAATTGGGATGTTGCTAATAACTTTCATAAAGTATGTACAAGGTGATCAAAAAATAAGTCACATATTTACGTAAACAAAAGTGCTTGAACATCTGGCTAAAACATTTGAATTGTTATGACAATTAGCTTGACAGCTTCTTAAACAAAGTCATCACTAGTGACAAAACATGGATTCATCAACACAAATCAGATAATAAGCGGTAGATAATGGAATGGAAACATCGAAATTTGCTCTAAAAGAAAAAGTTTAAAAGTCAAACATCGGTAATAAAAGTGATCCGTACAGACAATGTATCATGTTCTCCTCTCTCAACAACATTTTCGTGGACTCTGATCCCCTATGAGTTTTAGAGTTCAACGGCAACTCTGACATATATTTTACACTTTTCTGTATCAACACTTGACCATGTATGGGGAACAGACGCGTCTCCTCCGCTCACATCAACAAGTTGTGTGTGCTTCAGAGCGCCTTCGGGTTCGAACCAGTAGCGAGTATTACCAGAATGGTAGCTTCAGTGTCTGAGGGGATTGATATTATTTCGGATTGAGGTTTGAATGTTTCATTGCACACGTTAATTAGTTAAATCGGACGAAGAGAGCTTTAAGGAGATAAACGCCGGTCCGCCCGCGTGCCCCTTGCATGTTGCGGTCGGCCTGCATCACCTCCCGGAGGTTCTTCGCCTCAATCCCCATTCAAGTGAGATTAATTTTCAATTCTTTTACGTAACTACCAAATATTTTAGACTTTCCTTCTATCGCAATTTCCAACGATTTTCTGATTAAAATTTTTGATTTAAATGTCAGCGTTAGTTTTGTTTATTTAATTTATTTACCATATTAATTATTTAAGTGCTTATATGAATTTTGTTATCTGTAATTGGCAGTTTTTATTAGCACAATAAATCTGTCATTAGAACTCTTGGCGGTGTAATTAAATTTAAAATGATATTAATTGCCATTTCTAAAATGATTACTCTTTATTTATTATACTTAACCGTATTTCTCATTATTGAAGATAGATTGACAGAGTCTATTATCGTTGAAAAGTCATATACTTACTAATACTGAGCCGTACCGATAGTTTAGTTCTTTCGCTTCTTAACACATAAGCAAACTTCATTTGGGCCAGAACAGAACGCGCTCCAATAAAAACAAAATTTTCACGATTGATTCCAAAGAGTATTTGAAGAATGTGACATGTTAAGCATTATGTACTATACCTTTAGATCATAAAATTAAGGTACAAAGATTTTCTTGACAAAGATATCGAGTGTTTTGGATGACATTAATTTTATTATCTGTGGAAGGTTTGATATTCAAATAATCTTCTTTGTGATGGTGAAGGTTTTACTATCGAAATTTATTTCCAATAGAATAAAATTTGTATTTTAAGTTTTGTTAATAAATAATAATAAAATTTATTCTCCAACAATAACAAAATTGAACAACCACTCATTATTTTTATAACCTTATAAAACTGTAAATTTGGAAAGCAAATATTATCATTTTGCACATTTGAGTTGTATGTAACATCCAAAGTTTTTCTCTTAAACATAAAATATGTTTATTCAATTGACATTTTCATTTCATTGAAAAATTTAATGACATTATTTTTGTATTTTATAATTTTTCTGAATTTCAAACTTATTATTAATTTAAAATATTATTTAAACCTTTTATACCTGATTGGATTTAATTTCAGATTTTTTTTATTCTAATTATATAATTGAATCATTTTACCGTGTTTACATCAATTTACCCTTATCACGTCGATGTCATCGCTCACTACTCAGAACCCTCTAAAATCGGCCTCCATCGAATTCGTTAATTTGTCAATAATTAAGTTATCCATAAGTTAAATTTATCATCAACTTAAATTACCATTGCAAAATACTCAAAATTTATAGAACCGATAATTAACTAGCTTTTCCGATATTATTTACAATTATCGCACTACATTAATTATTCATATATTAATCTTTATTTACACTATATACATGGACTACATCGCTCCCCTATACTGCGGTCTTGTCCGTTATTAACAAATCATTCTCGCCTGTATTATCTCCACTCCCTTTCATTACTACTCGAATAGTATTCAAACCAAAACCTTCGCTTTTTGGAGAACTTTTCCTCTTTGTCATATCTCAGAAGGGTAAACTCACAACAGTTACCAAACCGACGACTGATCTTAGGAGCCCGAAACAGTGGGACAAACGACTGCTTCGACGGATAGTTAACAGAGTTTTATTTGATTGCTTTATTAGTTAAATGGATATGGTATATAAAATTAAATTAAATTATCAGATAAAATAATTGCAGAAATTATAATCCAAGTAAATAAACCAATATGTCAAAAAATATTAAAATTAATAATAAGTAAAGTAAACTATAACAATCAGTCAATACTCTACTAAAATATATCCAGTAAAATAATAAATAATGAAATAGAGGAATAATTATAATTACTAAATCAAAAAACCATACTTGCAAATGTTAGATAAATTAATTAACGGCTAAAATCAGAAAAATATGATTCTCAACTAAATGTGGGTAAATATTGGCGCAAATAAAAATGCGTAAATAAGCCAGAGAATAATAATTGAGAATAAGTGGCAGGTTTTAAAAATTAGTGGTTGCTTGTGTAGAAACATGTCGGGTATTTATACCCTATTGGACGCATGTGTCGTCCGAGATTTTCGGGCATCCAGTACGCGATCTTTCAAAGACAGGTGCGAGGGAGGAAGCGCTTGCCATCACGACATTCTACTGCGAGTGTTTATTCGTCTCATGTATTCGCGGATCTTGCTTACAGTCACATTATTAACGTCTGTTTATTATTAATCAGCCGATGGGTAATTTTGTTTATTCCAGGAATCACTCGTAAAGTCTGCAGCTGTTTATTTGCGATTTCAGGACAGGATACGCGGGAAAGGTCCGTTATTGCCTGTTCACCAGTGTAAGTTAATTTTATTCGTTCGAGACTGAATCTCTGTTTATCTCCAGATTGTCGGTCTGATACATGTGTTTATTTGCGGGTTCGTTTCGAAAATCATACGACTGCAAAATTCACGTTGAATCCCCTCAGGTAAATTTTAATTAATTAGTGTTTGCTAATTAAATCTTTTACAGCTTAAAAGTTTCTAAAGGATCTTCTTGGGATTATCTTCGATCGAACTGCAACGGAATGTCATCCCGGGAGTTCCTCCCTCCATTCTCTTTGCCTACGCGCGCTTGGAGCCTATTTAAAATCAACGGGGATAGTCGAGTTAGACTATCCCCACAAAATCTCAACAAGGTTTTCGGGTGTGCGGAACGTTGGGAATGAAGGAGGCTTTCCGTTAGGTCATACACTCATATTGGTGTCGTAACAAATGCGTAGAACTGGAACATTTTCAGTAATCGGTTACAACAAAAAATAGTATGCGTTATAGTTCGATGCTTTATGACAAGTTAAAACTTGTTACTAAAATAAACACCGATGACTACTGTCAAAAATTATTGTGATGTTACATGACTATGCTCGTCAAACTACTGCAGTTTAAATTATTGAAACTCTTGAAACTATAATCTGAAATGCTAGTTAATTCTTTATATAGTCCTGACCTTGCCTCATGGGTCTCGGATGAGACAGTGAAAGAAGTGTATTCCTTGGTCACAGCTCCATCACAAACCTTTTTTATGAATGCTTTATATACGCCGGAACCGGGGGTTCTCAGTCCCCAAGATTTTCTCAATAGGGTCTAAAACATATCAAAAGTATGAAAGTGACATGTTTTATCTTTTTTTTGTCCAACTACAAACAGACATGATGCTTTTTATTATCACAATTATAAATAGTTGTATTTTGCTGTAACCTATCGATTGAACGATCTTTCCAAATCCTCTATCACCACTCGATCAAACAAAAATTATGCCATAATTTTTATCACATTAATCCATAAAAATAGACAAATAATAAATCGGTTAATTGAATGAGTCACTCAATAAAAAGAGGGGTTTTTAAATTTGTTTAGAAGTATTATATTATTTGAATATCATGAAAAAAATTTCACCAAAAAATAATTAATTACTAACCCTACATTTATAAAGTTATATTACCAAAACAAATTGCGAATTTCGGCAAAACTTCTGCTCAATACTACCACGACAAGTGGGTAAAAAATAGAATGAACAAGAAACGATAAGTTAATAAAAAGTTAATAAAAAATCATGGTAATAATTTCGGTTAATTTAATTGATATTAATTTCTCAATTTATTTAATAAATATTTATATTTATCAAAATATTCGACATTTGTTTTAATAATACTTTAATTAATTTTTAGCGACAATTTCAAAAGGTGAATAATTAGTAACAGAATCGAATTTGGAAATTTAGAATTCGTGGTGATTGAGTGAGTGTGTCTGAGTTTGAGTAATGGACAGGATTTGTGGAGACATTTGGGGAGTGTTGCGAGCGTTGCGAGTTGTGAGAGACGTTGCATGTGTAAGAGCGACGAGAAGCGTTAATTCGTGCAACAAGCGCGATTGGAGTGGTTGTGTGAGGCGAGCGGTTGACGGAAGACGATTGTCGATGAGAGAGATAGGGGGAGCAGTCGAAATGATGGGTTTTGAGGCGTTGACGGTCGGGATGTACAAATTAGATAGAGTGAGAATAAGGGGCGAGAATAGAGGGGATAGAGATGAGAGGAGGAGTTCATTCGAGGAGAGAAATGTAGGATTGAAGGCGAGTGAGGGGCAAATGGCCGCTGGAATAGGGATGAAGGATGTAGGACAAAAACTAGCGACCACTGAGGTGTTGGACTCGATCGATCAGCAGATGATCGAGGAATTCCGTCGTCGGCATCCGATTATAGTGAAAGATAAATCGGTTAATAATTACACGCAAGTCGCTGATACTACAGAACCGCCATCGTCACTCTCTACAGTTCGTTTATGTCATTTTATATATCCTTTTTCATGCTTTATATTAACTTGCTTTATATATATATATATATATATATATATATATATATATATTACTAGAAAAAGACCCGTCACAATTGACGGGTGAGCTGAATTTTAGTCTTTGAAAGTTTCTGTTTTAATTTTTAAATCGTAATTATTATACTTTAATATTTATTGATTCGAATTCTGTGTTGATTTAACAGTCGGTCAATTAGATCGGCTCCCGAAGTCTTTCCGAGAAGGTCCTGTATGGACAGATTATAGCGTGACCGATAAAAAAACTAATTTACATTTTAGGCAATGTTTTGCCGAATTCACGAATTAGGCATTTTTAAAAAAAATTTCCTTTAATTAAATTATGAAAAAAATATCAATCTAATATGAAAAAATATCGATTTAAAATGAATTCATAATAAATTTATATATTTTCATAATAAATTGATATTTTTTTTCATATTAAAATGAAAATTCTACATATCATTAGTGAATTTTGCAAAAATTGACTAGCTCATAAATTCGGCAATTACACTATTTCAGCAAACCGTCGCCCAATTCACGAATTACGCAAAATATTTTACCTAATTCGTGATTTTTGCAATTTTTTTACAGTCCATTGAATTTAGAAAACTATTTTTGAAGGCTTTTTTACTCAATCAATTTTCTCCAATCTTCGCTCATTTACTCATTCTCGATGACAATAAATGATTATGGGACAATTATACCAAACTAGTAAAAGAAAAATTCTTTAAAAAAACATTTTACGAATGTTTAAACTCTACTAAATATAAATGTTTTGGTTTTTTTTCTATCCATGCTTGATAATAAATGTATTATGGTATTAGTAACTATTTAATTACCAGAATAGAGTTGTAAAAAGTTTTGGTATGTAATTTTCTTCTCCATAAAAAATTTGGGTAGTTACTAATAACTAAGGCCTGACTTTTCTACGACAAAAATAAAATTCGGTGACCCTGTTGTAAATATTCCGCGATTTCTGCAAAAAACTCAGTAAAAAGTTTTTGATGTGAATTATGAATCTATCTCTCTATTTATAGATTTGTTAACCTCACTCAAGCTAATGCAATTTGAAAGAGTTGTATAAAAACAACTAATTCAACAATGGAACTCGTATTACGTTGAATTAATTGTTTTTTATACATTTGTTTGTTTAGTGAAAGGGTAATAGTCCGGCAGCTATTAAACTAGGCTAACTAAAATGTAGAGTTTGGTGAACCTAGTCGTATTTTACACAAACTAAATAGTAAATAAAAAAAACCAAATAATTTTTATCAAATACTTTTAATGTAACTAATTTAACAATTAAATAGAAGTAGTATAAGTACCGTAGAGTAACTGAACAAAATAATTTCTGATTAATAATTAGGATAATCGTAAGTATTCGTCGAACAAATATAATAACGCAATAATCGTCGGATAAATTCGTCACTAGGATAATTGTAAGTATTAGTTAGAACTAAAATTGTCAAAAACAAAATTCGTCACTGGGATAATAGTAGGTATTTGTTGAACTAATATTGTCAAAAAAAAAAACAAAATTCGTCACTGATAATTGTCTGTTAAGGATTATTAATGTCGTCAGGTAAAATAAAGTCTGATAATATTTTTATCGATTGCAATTTTTGAAATCGAATTGAATTCAAATTGCAATTATAATCACCTTGACATAATTATCTCTATTATAATAATTAATCATAAATAATTGTCTTTTCTTTAATAGCTCTTCAATCTATCGTACCTTCTTCTTCTCTACTTCTTTACTTTACTTCTTCTTTTTCTTCTTCTTATTTAATAAATAAATAAAAAAATAAAATAAGATAAAAAAATAAAATAAATAAACATTACACGAGATATAACAACATGAATCGACGCTCTACTGCACATAAATAAAAAAACAATAAAATACAGATAAATCCCCCGAGTGAAAGGCCATAGAAAGGTATATGATAAAATTGAAAGATATGTTGCAAGATGGAAAGTAAAATAAAAGACTTAGTTTTGCAAGTGGACTATTACAAGTTGTTATGTAAAAAATCAATAATTCCAAATGCTAAACTGTTATTTTCATGAATATAGTCTTTCGATTCTTTGATGATTCAGTACTGTGGAGTTATAATATAAACCAACAAGATGTTTTGTGCTTCCATCTGTTAGACTGTGATACTTGTCACTCACAACTTCCTTGTAGACACTGAACCTGTTCTCGGCATCCACTGAGTTTACAGGAAGACAGAGGTAACGTCCTGCAATAACTTCAATTTGTGGAGTTCGTTCGTGCATTCTCATCCAGAAAGCTAGCACATCATCACAATGTTCACCATGTAGATCCTGCACCACACTGCGATAGGTGAGTCATTCTGCTGCTAGGAGAGGGATGTGATGTATCCCTGGAATTGCCACGTACTTTCCTAAATTACTCGGTTGTGTCATAAGTTGATTAGGATCAAGAGCCCGTATAGCTATGTATTTTTCTACGCGATTTTGTGCATTATTTTTTTCCGCGAAAGTATTTAAATCTCGGCCTTACTAATAACGTAATAAATTTTTTAAAAAATGTAACAGTAAATTTTCCTTCTACAAATTATAATAAAAAAAATCTCTTGGCCAATTAGAATTCTGCCCGCATAAAGAATTGATATGACAAATTTAGTTTTATTATTTTTTCAATTTCATTCTTTGATTTTTCACTTTTTATTCTATTTGTTTTTATTAGTTTTCGTTTTTTTAGTATAACAAATTTTAAGTTTTATTTATTTTTTAATAATTAATAGCGGTGTGCTTTAAACTTTTTGTTGTGTTACAGCCAACTTAAATAAACACAATTTGTTTGCGGCATATCGAAAAAATCTTTTTTTCTTAGTAAGGGAGCGAATTTAGCCTTAATTTGAGTAGAAAATACTATTTGAAATATCATGTAAGTGGTTTTGATTGGGAAATAAAAACCAGATTGAGTCGGCTATGACAGTGATTTGTGCGATGAGACTTTCTGAATTAACCAGTTTGAGAAAAGGAGGATTATGGTCGAGAATAGAGATGATAAGACGACAGGAGTTTGGACTCGATCGATCAGCAGATGATCGAGGAATTCCGCCGTCGTCATCCGATTATAATGAATGATAAATCGATTAATAATTACACGCGAGTCGCTGATAAAGCAGAACCACCATCGTCACTTTTTACAGTTTGCTTATGTCATATTTAATCGTAATTTTATATTTTTTTCTGATTTCTAAATTTATTTCACTGTTTATTTTCTTCATCTTTTAAATCTTTTTTTTGATTTTTTAAACTTTTGTGTTTTACTTTTTTTCATTTTTTTAGTATAACATATTTTCACTTATTTTATTTTTTAATAATTTATAGCTTTAAACTTTTTTTTGTGTCACAGCAACTTAAATAAACACAAGTCGCTGATACAACAGAACCGCCATCGTCACTCTACAGTTTGTTTATGTCATTTATTTTACTGTTACATAATATTTCTGTATTTTAATTTTTTATATTTTTTTTATTAATTTTAAAATTTCTTGTTGTTTGCTGTTTTCTTTTTTTTAATTTTTCTGATGTTTTACTTTTCTATTTTACAAATTTTTATTTTTGGTTTTATACTGCACTGCTATAATAATAATATATTTATAAAAAAAATAAGCCATTAAAAATTGCAATTATTTACCGTGACAGCAAGCAGACCAAGCATCTCAAGCAGGACTTAATATTTCTAAATAATCTTCTTAAAAAATGTTTTTGAATATTTTCTATGTCATCGCAACTAATACAAAGAATATTTTTCCCGCTCATAACTCTATCGATTTACCGAAATTCAGGTTTTTGAATTTGCGGAATCCAAGGCCCAGTCGTTTCAGTTACGTTAGAGCAATTTTTTCGTTACAGTTTTTGCCAGACAAATTTCTTTATTCAGTGATAATCACAAAACTTCTTTTTAACTTCCAGTTATTTCGTTAACGAATTCTTAATTTATTTTTGCTAAACGAATTGTTTTTGTCTGAAGCTACTTGTCCTATTTGTATCGAAGTTTAACTCTTTATAACCTTCATCAGTCAAGAGTAATTGATTTATCAAAGTTCAAAGATACTTATAATTCTCACAACCGTTTAACCCTAAATACGAATAGTTTTTATTATTTTTAATTTTAATTTGTAAAAATATATAGCAGTGTTGTCCAATTTCTTTTTGTATCTCGAAAGTTTATGAAAAAGTTCTTTGTCTTAGTAAAGGGGAAATAAAAGCCTTAATTTGAGTAGAAAACACGATATGAAATATCATGTGAGTCACTTCCATAGGGAGTAAATATGGAGATGTGTGAGGAGACTAACCTTTGATTTTTAACTTCATAGGAGCCCAATAACCAATGTTATAATTTAAACTTTGTCAATAATTTTAAATTGCAATTCAATTTAACTGTAGTATTTTTTATTTATTTTCAACGATGATTTTGATAATATCTGTACTTTAATACAGAGTGACCGTTTACTTTTCATCTACTTTTCATATTTTTTCCTCGGATCTGAAGAAATTAAAAATCGGGGAATATTTTTTTCATAACAAATACTATATACACTAAATAAATCTTAAGCTTTTAATTAAATTTTTAATTTTTTTTACAAATACAGAATTCTACTTTCGCACAATCTTAATTAGTTTAGAATCGAAAGATCCCAGTAAGGTGCGACTAATAATAACTGTTATTGTTTCCTAATTTTTAATTCAAATTCTTATTTATATTTTTGTCTTGGTATTTATATTTGAATGTCTCTTCTCCTGCTCCAAAGAAAATATTTCAAATCGTTTCTATTTGTTCAAAGTCCTTAAATAACTCAAAATCGTTTTATTATTTTTGTTATTTAAATGTCATTTTGCTGAATTGTTATCGCCTTTTATATTGTTGCTTGTTTTTATAAAAATGAATTGTTAGAAGACGTCGGTATTTCACGTAAAAAATTTATTTTTTAAGTAAAAGTCCGTGATCTTCTTTTGCATTGAAATCTCCTGGAATCTGGAAAATCTTTTGACAATGTATCTTTTTTTAAAATGTCTGCCAAATTCTTTTATTTGAAGAACCATTAATTTAATTTAATTTAACACATTTTATTTAAATCTAACTGTCTTGAATTTAATTAAATTTTGTCAAACAATTTAAAAGTTATATTATAAATTTGGCAATTATTTTTGGAAAGACAACATGTTTTAGAACATATGACACATCACATTCTTCAAATTTCTCTCTCTCTTGTAAATGCTAATTTAATATTGTTAAAAATAGTTTTGTTAAAGCTTTTTTAAGAAATCGATTACAGTACATGTTTTTGAATATTCTCCATCATAAGCTATTTTTTACGTTTTAAGGTTTATATTGTATAAGGTTATTTAAAAGGATATATAAATTTTATTCATTTTATATATTTAATTGGATATATGATTAATTGAATTTTATATATTATTGGATAATAATGGCAAAATGTTTAAAAATTTTAATTAAAAATTTTAAGTATTGAAATAACCTTACTTTGTCCATTTTGAATGTTTATTAATGGGTTGTAGTGTCGTATTAATAATGATTCACAGAACTGTCGCTCATAGTGTGAATCAAAACGCTTCTGTAAAACAGAAAACTCATCCTTTAAAACAGAAAAGATTCTATTTTTACAGTGTAACCAATAATCAAGAACCTTATTCGATTGACGTGATAGTGAATGATCACTAATTCGAGTTTTTAGATGACGATTTGTCTCTCCAATATACGAGTTTTTACACCCGTGACAATTAAATTTATAAACCAGATTAGCTTGTAATCCACAAATCGTTTTCGATTTATTCGAGAGGAAACTTTTAACTTTGGATGTAATTGAAACTACTTTGACACTACTTATAATCTTGCAAATACTTTTCTTAAATGCTTTAAAGCCTTCAAATGATTATTTGTTTGTGCTCTTCAATGTTTTCTTACTTTAGTCATTTTTTAACCCGTGTTTGTGTACGTAATTTGTCTAATGTAACCTTAATGTTTTGATCTATCGTTTTATTTGTATACATGTTATCCCTCAAGCGTCCCTTATGAATATTTAAACCATAATCTGCGGTTTCAAAATTGGAAGACAAACTCAACAATCTGTGAAGTCAACCCTTTATCATACCCTTTCTATATTTTTCATCACAAAAGCTCTGTGGTTTTGTGTATCGACCTGTATTAGTTGTCTTTCTGTACAATTCAGTTTGATATTTCCAATTCATTCTACTGACAAGAATGTCAAGAAAAGGAAGTTTGTTATTAATTTCAAATTCTGTAGTGTATTTATTATTAGGATCTACATTCAAGAAAGTTAAGAATGGTTTTATAAACGATTGGTTTTTGAAAACAAAAAAGAAATCATCTACATATCTCTTTTAGAGCACACGTTTTTCACCAGGATATGTATCAATTTAATCCTCAAGAGACTTCATAAAAATTGATGCCAAAGTTGGTGCTAATGGGCAACCCATAACGACACCATCTTTCTGAATGTACCATTCATCATTAAAAAGAAATGGTAATTTTTTTGCCGAAAAGTTTAGAAGTTCTTTCATTGCGTCTTTGTTCATTACTTCATTCACAGACTCAGAATTATCATCCCATAATTTTTCATACAAACCAATGATTTTTGATTCCTAATTGAGTCCCTTGATTTTAATGAATTCAAAGCTATCCGTGATCTCAAATTCATTAAAATCAAGGGACTCAGTAAAGAATCAAAAATCTGTGCGAGATTGTACTGTACAGTCTCAATCATTGATAATACAGGGTGGGTTGGATGACCAGCTTTATGTATTTTAGTAAGCCCATATAATTTAATATACAATAAAACCTCCCTACCTGGATTATCATTTAGTATAAAAAATATTCAATAAATGGAGAAATATATACTTATTAATTACACAGTTTCTACTTGCATTAAAACTAAATAGATGTTTTACTATAAGTTATTATATTCTTTTCGTTCAAAAAGGTATTCAGTTTCACATTTTTTTATGTTCAAAAACATATTAGATTTAATAATCTGTTTTATACATAAAAGAAGATTCTTATTCTGCGTTTTTAAATGCATTTTTGGCAGTTTATTATATAATACTACCAGTATCTGTAAGATGACATTTGATTTTAATAATAAATGCTAAATTCTAGTTGTAAGATTTTTAATATATATATAAGTTAAATGAGCGAACATCGGATATCTCATACATACTTGAGACTATCTGTAATTCATTAGCGTTCAGTAATTGTAATGAACTTATTCGTATCATATAATACTACTTTTTGATGCTTTTGAACAGAAGGAATATTATGCATCATTATATTATTCATTTACTAAATCTTTCTTTTTAAGAGCGATACTAAAATAAATGTTAAATCGGATACCAAATCATTTGGGAAAGAACGAAGAGTTCCATCTTCGGAAATAGGACGTGCGCTCTCATTTGCTAGTTTACTGGCTCGTCTAGGAGCAGGCGCAGTGGCAGAGACTACTCGAAGACAGGTCAGTTGGTCTGGTAGTGGTTCTCAGGATGGATCTGTGTTCATCACTGACGCGAATGTGAAAAGAATCGTTGAGTCTTTGTGTAAGGTTCGCGGGGCGGCACTGAAACTCGGTCAGATGCTGAGTATTCAGGACAGCGAGTTTGTCGATCCCCAATTACAGGAGATATTCGAGCGGGTGAGACAAAGTGCGGATTTTATGCCAGTGAGACAAATGAGAGGTGTGATGCGCGGTGAGCTCGGAGAGGATTGGAGAATGAAGTTTGTGGAGTTTGAGGAGCGACCTTTTGCAGCAGCAAGTATTGGGCAGGTGCACCGAGCGGTGGTTAAACAAGGGGATCACGAGCCACAAGTGGTGGCTGTCAAGATACAGTATCCAGGCGTTCGCCGCAGTATTGACAGTGATATCAACAATCTAATGTCTCTGTTGCGACTCGTGCGAGTGCTTCCTCGTGGACTTCATGCAGATCGCGCAATCGAGGTTTATTTTTAACTTAATAATTTTTCATATGGAAATTTTTGTCAATAGAAAATGATATATTAACACTGATAAAATCTTAGAGTGTTTAGTAAAATAAATCATTTGTTAGGTCGATGCTAAAGAATTCATTATTATCAGTAATTTTAACAAATTACACTACCCGATAAATTCGAACTTTTTATTGTAGACTAATAAATCTTTACATGTCCATACTAATGACTGAGGGCAAAAATATTACTAAATTTAAATCTCTATAACTGTAAAATAAATTCACAAATTACAAAAAAACTGATCAAGTAGGCTGTTGTTTGAATAAATCGAAATTAAATTCATTTTTAAATTTCATTTTTCATGAATATGTCGTCAGAAACAGCAAGTCGCGAATGAATTATTCGTTTTTTTCAAGAAAATCCACAATCAAGCCAGAAAACAATTACCAGAAAGGCAAAGGTTTGTCAGAAAACAGTTTCTAACGTTAAAAAAATTCAATGAGAATTTGAACGTTTTCAGAAAAATTGGTTCGGGAAGAAGAAAGGGTTTTTCGTGGACACAGAATGTGAAGAAAGCAAAGGCTCTGCTTATAGAGAAATCCTCGTCTATAAAATCGAAAACTGGCGGTGTTTTCGAATTGTCCGACTGAAGGGAGCATCTGGGCCCATAGAGACGATCCCTCACACAATCGATGGCAGAATCGATCGTCTTGATTGAATTTTGACAACACCGTATCGGATTCACAATTCGAATCTGTCAAAATCTCATTCAATACACTGTCATATATTTCGATTAACACCGATTCAGCTGTTTCGTTGAAAATTTTCACTTTCTCTGTGATTTCAGAGTTTTTCGGGCTGTTTTTAGGAGATTGTTTATCCTCCGAAAACTTGCAATCATTCATCTCAAAGATTTTCAAAAAGTAATTCACATAGCCGCTTAAAGAAAACGTTTTCGAATTTTCACTAATATCCATAGAAACTTCATCAATCGTCTTTTTATTCAATAATTTATTCGTCAAATAACGCGAGAATAATCGATTAACTCTGGCTGAATTACGAACATTATTTTTTGAATTGATTTCTAGATAATTCTGATTATCAAATATTGAATCGTCATTAAATTTATCATTATCGGTTTTGAGATCTTTGAAATAATTCTCGATTGCATTTGAGCACTCAAATTCCGGTAAAGATTCAAAATTTGTCAAGTTATCCAAAACAGAACGTTCAGCTATATAATCCGCATTGTTCTTTACATTGATCATTTTCAACAATTAATATATTTAAAATGACACTATTTAATGGTGGTATTTTTAAATAAAATATAAATTTATCGATTAACTCAGAGATTCGCAAAGTTTATTGATATCAACAATACACGAAATCCAATTAGCCAAAACTAACGTTGCGTTGCAACATTCAATTTAAACAAAAACAAAAACTTGATTTCTTTCATTTCAACATATATACATAACCACAAAAACAAAATTCAATTTTACAATTTTTAATATATAATAAAAATTATAATTTATTTATCAATTCTTAACAGGCGGTAAAGGCAAATTGTAGCGAGAAAACAGTTCGGAAAATTAAACAGTCTGTGGGTTTAAAAACGTATAAAGTTCAAAGAGTACCAGACCGGAACGCTAACAAGAACGTAAAGGCGCAGCAGTGAGCCAGAAAGTTGAAATCTGGTTTTCTTGCGAAGAAAAAATGTTGCACTATGGATGATGAGATTTATGTGCTCTGCGAGTTTTCTCAGTTACCCGGACAAGAATTTTACTCTGCTACTAAGAGAGGAGGAGTTGAAGAAAAATTTAGAAGCAAGAAAAAATCTAAGTTTCCCAAAAAAATTCTTGTTTGGCAGGCTATACTCCTGGAAAAGGAGTAAATGCTTTGTCACATCTGGCACAATAAACACAGAAGTCTATGTGAAGGAGTGCTTGCAAAAGCGTTTTTTACCATTCATAAGTCAGCAAGGAGGTCTTTCTTTCTTTTGGCCGAATTTGACATCTTGTCACTATGGTAAGGCAGCCAAGAAGTGGTACGAGGACAATGACGTCGATTTTGTGCAAAGAGAGGCAAACCCACCAAATTGTCCAGAGCTTCGCCTAATCGAATTGGTCCCTGATAAAAAGGCAATTAAAGACGACAAACAAGAGGGCACAGACAATTGCAGATTTTCGGAACAAGGGGAATAATGCAGCCAAACATGGCAGAAACTACAAATGCAAGTCTAATGACAGGCATTCCGGAAAAGCTCGCAGAATTTATTAAAAAAATAATCTAAAATTATTTTTAATTAAACACATTTTTCAAAACAGTCGTTTTTTTTCAATCAAAAATATGGTTTTGAAGATAGAGGATTTTAAAGTTAGTAATATTTTTTGCACTCCGTCCTTAGGGTGAGTGAAAATTTTTTTCGTTTTTCTATGCATTACATTGTGACAGTTTTTATCTGAATATTCTATTTTGGTATTATTGATTTTTATATTATTTATTATGGTAGTGCATGACAAATCTCCTTGTATAGTGCTGGTTTATTCATTAAATGTTTGCTTCTTTATTCTTATCAGATTATTGAATGCGAAAAATACGGAATTTGAGTTATTTTGCGACATCACTGGATAAAAGGCTTCAACGCTGCTTCAGGTGCTGCAGCCCGGGAAATATGTGAAGTAAAAGGCGAAGGTACGGTTAGTGTGTTTCAAGCGTTTCTCAAGTGGTGACGTCAATTTGGAAGAACAACCTCGCTCTGGACGACCATTTGTTGTTGATGATGACACTCTACGTCAAGCTGTGAAGGAGATTATCAGTAGGGCTTGGTCCTTCATAATCCACTATTCAGCGTCATCTTCATCAGCTTTTCCTTGTCAGTAGACAGTGTCGACAAATTCTTCGCGAACTGACTGCCACTCAAGCACAACCACGACTTGATCTCTGCAAAGAAGTGCTTGTTCACTCCCATGCGCTTCTTCAGAAGGATCGTGACGGGGGATGAAAAGTGGATATTTTCCGTAATCCCAACAAGGAGAATCAGTGGCTCTACCCTGGTATGCCCGCCCAACCAGTGGTTAAACAAGGACGCTTTGATTGCAAAGTTATGCTCTGTGTATGGTGGAATTTTGAAGGGGTGATCCAATTTGAGCTGGTTCCGGAGAAGCGTACTGTGAAAGCCAACCTCTACACTCAGCAGCTGGACAGAGTTTACGTTATTCTCTCTGATCCTTACCCGACATTGGTCAATCGCAACCGAGTTCTTCTACAACAAGACAACACTCCAGCACACTGCCGTTTCACTCTCGGTGAAGTGAAAGAGCTGCAGGCGGCAGTTCGATTGAGTAGATGAGGTAGAACAAGGGTGCTGCGAAGTCTTTGCTTCCAAAACGACAGAGTGGTACACCCGTGGAATCGAGCAACTGACTGAAAGATGGTTGAAGACCATCGGAAATAAAGGCCTGTGTTTCAAAGAATAAATGTGCTCTGTTTACATGTTTTGTCATCTTGAAAATATGAGTGGAAAAATGAAAAAACCTTTGAATCACCCAAGTATATATCCAGAATTTTATTCGTAATACGAATATGATTTTTCTCGGTAGTCGGCCATTTCAACCCGCATAGTAAATTATAATATGCTGATATTGAATATAATTTGTAATTTAATAATCATTTCTACCGACTCGTGACATTTGGACGCTGATATTATTTTATTATTCTTGGAAGTCGATATTTGTTCATTATCCAATTTTGAATTTCAATTAATAATAATTTTATTTTAAATATATTAATTTAAATATCGTTTATATTAATTTACATTTATTTCAAGGACATTTCAAAAAAATTAAAGTATCATAAAAATTTTATGAATTTAAAATAATTAAAAATTCAAATAAATCTCAGGCTAAAACCCGTCTCGCTTTGCTCTTCTACAACCGGCATAGAACACTATGGCAAACCATGTCATCTGTTCCCTTTCAAACTGAAATAGAATCCAAAGATAAAGGTGATCTAAAATAGTTGAACGACATATTTTAGAAATCCGTTCAAGTACAAAATAGAACATGTAACATAAATAAACAAAATTAATGTTTTCTAATAGTAATCAATTCTAAGTTTATAATAAGTAGCATACAATATCCTTTCACATTTACAAGTCCTATTTTTTCAATAATTTGCCATTTATTAAAGGGGGTCTAAAATAGGTAACCGCCACTGTATAAATATGCAAAAAGTGTTTTAAATCGATTTATATCGTTTATATATTGGAATATTGTTAGTGTCAAATGTTTATAGCTATTAAATTGAAATTGACTCCACAATCAAAACAGCACAGTTTGGTCCCGCCTTTCCAATGACATGAACGCTCCCAATAATATAAATTATTATTTATCGATATAAAGTTTAGTTTCAGGACACTTATAATTAAGAGATGTTAAAAATAAGCAAAATAAAACCCCACCAGTATTTTAGTATTATTACTTAACCATTTTTTTACCACGCAGATTATGGATATATATAACTTCAAGTTTGAGACCTTGATATATATACGGTTCTGTGTTAAATCAGTACAAGATAAAACAGAACAGGATAAAACAGAACATGGAAAAACATAATGGGTAAATATTATTAATAAAAAAAATTTTTTATAAAAACAACCACGTTTTTCAAGCATTACCAATGCACTAAAAAGAGGAAAATAATTTTTTTCTAGACATGTGCGAAATTTTATACCTAAC